>JAXGGA010003514.1:0-101394 GCA_038373865.1 Uloborus plumipes | reverse complement strand
GTTCGCCGCACTTGCAAACAGAACGCTCAAGTATGCCTCAAATATTTTCCATTGAGTTTAAATTTGGTTTGCAAAGTAGGCAATCAAGCAGAACAGTCGCATTTACTTCAAACCAAGCTTCTGTTTAGCGAGCAGTATGGATGTTGGCATTATCGTGCTGAAATATAAAATATCCTTTAAAATAATTAGTGAGGCATTGGCTCAGCATATCGAAAAAAAAATTCTGCATGAATTTTGGTACAATTATCACAAATTGGTAAAGTGCCATTCGCAGCAATTTTCCCCCAGTCATTACAGTTACACCCCAAAATGTGGCTTGAAAAATCTTATTTTTAATATTTATGAATACATACTATACATCTAATGAAAAGGAACCTCAAGCATCTTTAATACATTTTTTTTCAATTGCAATTCTGTTTCCATATTTTTCGAACCATCAATCAAACATTTCCGAATGGGAAAAATTTTGTGAGGTCACAGTGGCCTCCCATCGGGTAGCCCCCATTTCAGCTCTCATTGGCATTTATTTCTTAAATATATTCCTCCAGTTTCGTTGTTTTATAGATAACACTATCATAAAGTCGTAATTTAATAAATCAATCATTAACATAATTGAAACAACCTGCGACGCTTTCACTTAAGCGATGGTGGCCCTCACGCTCGCAAAACGCGAGTCGTTTAATTATTCAATTAAAAAAGTTTAAAACGAAGCCAAAGATTTTTCAGCACCATAATTACATGCAAATGGCAGCTCGTTGGAAATCCATTAACTCACGTAAGAAAACTACACAACACGATGAGAACAATAAATTTATTAACGACAGAACAATTACAATTAAGGAAGAAGAGGAACAAATTTCGCCTGAAAACCTCGTTAAAGTTGAGCAAATTACTCCGACCTGGAAATTGGTCCATTTTTAAGGAGCCGCTATCAAAAAAAAAAAAAAAAAAGTAAGATTCAAATTAACGCAGTTTTTTAAAAAATAATTAAAAATCAAAATTAATGTCTCTAGAAAGTGAAAAGAAAGTAGCAGTATTTTAATTTCTTTTGATGAGATAATTTTCATATATTTAAAAGTTCTGCCACATTGGGGGGGGGGGGGGGGAAACCTCATTAGAAGAGATTTCCGTTAATTATATTCAAGACGATAAGGCTTGAAATTACTTAAGGGCATTAATTTCGGAGAAAATTTAAAAGCCGGTTAGATTTAGTTAAGGATAAGGTGCAATGAAGTGATATACTTTTTTCCAATAATGATAGACTAGGTGACCCGTGCGGAATTCCGCAAAAAAAAAAAAAAAAACCTCTAAACTTAAAATTTAATACGACAATTTTTATTGGCTTCATTTGCACAACATCGCCATCTACTGCCGTCGTTCTGACAACTTTTCAAAGAGATCAAAGACACGTTCACTTTTACAACTACTACAAAAGTGATACCCTATATTAAAATCAAATACCCAAGGCTACTACTAAACTAAATACTAACGTTATCGCAAAACTACCATAGTATTTTGAAACAATAAAAGTTACAATTAAGGTTTACCGAGCTAAGCCTTGGCTTGAAATGTCGCATTTGAAATTGATTTGAACAACAATGTAACGATTTTGACAGTTGAGCAAAAAATTTAACTTTTTCAAACTTCAATCGCTTATAAGTCGCTTAAACGTGGATTTTCGAGATTCTCGTTACGCGGCGCTAGCGGAGAAACGTTCTAAAGAACGCATTTTTTTTAATCTTTCGAATGAAATCAAAATGGAGACGATACGACAATTATTTCGCTAGATAGAGTCAATTTTGTGCCCAAAAATTGACGTTCGAATAAAAAACGAACCGACACTTTTTAGAGGGTGGGTCTAATTTTCGTCAATAGCCCGCGGGATAAGCTTCAAAATCATAAATTTTCATGCAATTCGATAAAGAAATGAGCGAGTTTCGACCGGGTATAGGATTCGGCTTAGAGAAATAATATATGGAGATTTATCAACCTTACTAAGGCAAGACATAATTTAACATTGAGGATATTAAATTATTGGAAATTGAAAAATTAACTATTTATTAATAGTCAGATAGTTTTCATTTTAAGAAACGTAAACAAAGTAAAGAAACAAATAAATAAACAAAAAAATAAAATGATTAAGAGGCGCCAAATATGTCGACGTAAATAAAAATACAAAATACATAATTAGTAACTCAAACAGCAGTTTCCGTATAAAAAAGGGAGACATCAACAAAGCCTGAAAGTGAGCTCTGCAAGTGAACCCGCTTGTGGTTTACTTCGGTGCTTCTGGATTTCTGAGAACTGTTTTTATTTACTCACTTATTTTTTTCATGCCGATGGATCGTCTGAGGACGTGATCCTTGACTATTTTCAAGGAAGGATCCCAGAAATTCTGGTAAGAAACCGCTTTGTATTTAGTACATGAAATATTAATTTAAAAGAATAACAATTTTAATAGAAAACAAGTGAAACGCTGCTCGGTTGTAACATCAGCTCTAGGGTTT
Source organism: Uloborus plumipes (assembly GCA_038373865.1). NCBI lineage: Eukaryota > Metazoa > Arthropoda > Arachnida > Araneae > Uloboridae > Uloborus > Uloborus plumipes. The sequence continues at coordinate 98,887 of JAXGGA010003514.1, read as the reverse complement.
GTGTACTTAACCCATTAATGCCTGACATTTTATTTTTCAACGATACTTTGTATACTGGTTACAAATAGTTTTTAATGGACAGGAAAAATAGTGAAAAAATTATCATGTAAAAACTAAATTTATTTAAGAAAGAAAAATCGTCCCTAAAAAGGGACGCTAGGCACCAGAGGGTACATACTTTTTTACCAAAATTTTTTTTCTGCCTACGATGTAATATTGAAAATGACAATTTATAAGAAGAAATAAAAGCAGTAGTTAACATAAACTGGGAAGTAGATTCAGAGAACAAGGAAATATTGGTGTTGTTGAGTATGAAAGTCAGCAAAACATTTGTTCTGCAAACCTACGTATTGCAATTGCTGCATTCCGATAAGGTCTTTTACTTCAATGGGCACATCTTACCTGAGTCTTATTTAAAACAATATAACAACTAGCCCCATAACACCTAACTCAATTCTCTTGAGCTCAATGCATATTGTACAGCAGCTTTTAAAATAAAAATGAAGAGCGGCTACCACCATTTTTTAGAGTGGATCAAAAACCGGCAGTTCCCGATATTTGATGCATGGGATCTTTTTCCCTATGCTACGTTTGTATTGAGCAACCATATATATTTGGTTCATCAATTTCAATTATTTTCTTTTCGCTGTTGGACAATCGCTTAGCCTTTACAATAGGATAAACTCCATGAAGATTCAATGCAATAGTTATGACATTGCTATTATTCCACCGAACCAACGTAATATCATTTTACCTGTCATCGACATTTATTCAAAACTTCCTCTCTTTTCTTTTTTGAACAACGTAACTTCAGTTCATGAGCATTTTTTAATCCGATTCTTGCACAAAACCTTGCTGAGACAAATAATTACGTAGGAGCGCAAGAGAAGTAAATAAATTCTCACAGTAGAGATCAAAATTGGCATGCTCAGGGAATTCTGAAATTAAATCTGCAACCCCCCCCCCTTTCCCAAACAACAGACACATATGCAATCCTTGAATTCTTCATCAAGGTGAAATGCTAAGCTTCTGAAACAGCTTGGGGCTTCTCCCCCCCCCCCCCAACAGTCAGACTAAACAATAATAAACACCTAAATGCATAATGGAAAAGTAATGAAATATAAGGAATAATTAGTGTTTTAAACAATCACATTTTTGAAATAGCTTTCTTTCAAAATTTACCTTGAGTATTTTGTGTTATTAAAAAAAAAGAAGAGAAAATATTTAAGAACATTGTATAATTAAGTTTATATATATTAATTAATTTAATTTAATTAGATTTTGAAAATAAAATAGGTTTTAAAAATGACAATTATTATCTGTTTTTCAGTCTAAAAACATTTACTAACTTCTTAGATATAAATTATAGATTTTAAGAAAGAAATCAGCAACGGTTAAACAATGCAGCCTTTGGTGCCTAGCGTCCCTTTTTAGGGACGCTCTTAAATTGCTATAAAATCCTAAAAAAATTTAAAATTTACAAAATTGCAAAAAAAGGTAAACTGAAACATCGATCAAAGTAGCATATATATCAAACACAGATAGATTTACTTGTTAATAACTTTAAAAACTTAGCTTTTTGTTCTTGAGATTGCGAACGATGTAATTTTTGATAAAGATCATAATCAAAAGGCTACAGATCACACTTTACAACGGTTATGTGCTGCAATCTGTTGATACAGAATTGAAGCAATACCAAATTAATAATTAAACACAATTATTTGGTTGAAATGTTCATTTTTGGAAAATTCAGACACACTTTTCGGACCGTCCCTAAAAAGGGACGCCAGGCATTAATGGGTTAAACTTTGGCCTCGCTCAATAACGAAGAACAAAAAGCATTGGCCTTGAAGCAGAGTATCAACAAGCGTGATTGGGGGGAAGGGGATTTTTTTTCTTAATCTTTGTTTTGGCAGAATTTTTTGTTTTTAGAGGTTATTAATAGCCAGAATGAAAAAAATACTCCTTAATTTTATAAACAAAAACATTACAGCAAGATTAATCAGCAAGCTGAATAGCCCATTCACGTGCTTGTTAAATTGTGAGTCGGTAGTTGAAAAACTAGTGGATGCAAGAAACTGAAGAAAAATTCCCTCTCCTTCAGCGCTTGCCTAAACTATGTTAGTGTACGGGATTGATGGCTTCGTCTCTCGATGATTAAGCCAGTTTAGTTATCATTTAATTTAGAAATCCAAACTCTTGAGGCACAGCACTCGCACTTTCTAGATGCGGATTTACCATGTCGCAACAGCGAGTTCCCTCCTCCTACAGGGCCCTGAGGGAGATTCTATAATGCACATAATATTTTTCACAATTTTGTGATAGATTAAGGGCACACGAAAATACGAGGCGACGGGCACCAAACCTATAAGCCTACCTTTTCCATGGGTAGTGAATCCAATAGCAACAGTGAAAATGCTGAAACTGATTCACTAGGTTCATATGGATAATCAGAAGGCCTCTAATCTCCCTCTCCCTACCAGAATTTTAGAAGCATAACGCTCTTGTGCATCTTTTCACGTGTTTCGTTACTTTATTTCTAAAAATTGTTTTAAGAATGTTCCGTCTGACAACTCTGTATTTTAGAAACGTAATATTATAATTCATTGGTTCATGTGTTTTGCTTCTACAAAATGAATCGAATACAAATCGTTTGACCCCCCCCCCTCCACACACACACACACACACGAAAAACATAATGCCGGGCAGGTAATTCGCTACAGAGTACAATACAAACAAACAACTACCACAGAAAATCAACTGCATCAAAATCACAAAAAATCCAATAACCAATCGGAAAGTAACATACAAAGTGCAGTTAGCATAATTGAGGAAAGTGAAAACATCGTTAAATTTCAAAGCATCACGAATCTCTGGTCTGAATTCCACAAATAAGCGAACGGCAGAAACACACCAAGCGACTCGGGCAATTCAATACCATGCGATCATACATCAAATTTTGCAGCTTCGTTTATTACAGTTTAATGTCATTAAGAGAAATGCTTCGCTCGCACGCAATCAATAAAATTCTATCCAGAATACCTCCGCGATCAAACGTCACAAGCACGTGACATACAAATAAGAATTAAAATATGCGATTGCATAAATAAATAAATTGCTTTTCTAATACGATGCAGCAAAAACCGAGAAAAATAATTCGGAGTAATTCGATCAGCCCTAATGCAGGAAAGCGAATAGAATATTTTCGCATGCAGAACATTCTCACAAGAACGAAAAACCGAGAATTCTAGTAAATTCTAAGAGCTAATAAAAGTAAGATTTAACTCATGTCTTGTGACTTGTGGATTACTGGGAATTAGAACCGACTAAAAATTGTTTATTAGCCACAGGGCTGCAGTCGGAAGGAAGGAAAGTGACCGACCCCGGCTCTGAAAATTTTAAAGCTATCGATTTCCGACTCCTTTACCTCAAAATCCGACTCCACAGTCATGAATGACTGATTGTGGAGTTGGAGGGAAAACGACCGACTCCGGTTCTTGGAAATTGAGTCTTACATGCTGATGTGTGCTAATTCCAGTAACTACCCGTCTTTGTATTTCAATATCATTTTCTATAAACCATTATAGCAGCATAGTAGAAATATCAGTTTTTTTGACACTTAGGCATAATTCACCGACCACCAATTTTTTTCACTAGTTTTCAACTCTTAAAGCAAAGATTAGAAATCGCATAATATTTTTCAAAGTAAAGTCTTAAAAGAAATTTTGTTTATTTCATTATATTCGATTATAATTTGCTTCCCACTCGGCATAGTCGAACCATGTAAACCATTCCTACTCTAAGGTTTTTGCTGGTCCGAGGATCAAAAGAGTTTGAGGAATACTAAATTAGAAACTTTTCCCAAGCTTCCTCTACTTTGTAACACAAAAAAATATTTAAGAGTAAAAGTTTTTGATCTTGAACGCTGGTATTTAAGTATTCATTTGGAAGATATGCGTCACATGCGCATACAAGGTATTTTCAGAAAAAGAAATACCTAAAGGTCACAGTAATCATCACTTAGTACGAATGAAACTCTTATTTTTTAAAATCAGATTTCAAATTTAGGATTTAAAAACTTAAGTCGAACCTCGTTAATTCGAACACTCTTAAAATGAATTACTGCGAAGACTAACTGCATTTGTAATCTAATAGTTTGTAGTGTATCTTTCTTCGGGTAAGACGAACAACGGTTAAAACTAATTGATTTCAAAGGTCCCTTGGAGTTTATTTTAACGAGATTCAATTGTATTAACCATTGTTTTGAAAAATTTAACTTAAATCAATAAAAAGCGGAACATGCTGACAGCATGTAGACTTACACAGACGCCGTAATTGCAAGCCTATAACTACACTGGTAAAAAAGTACAGATGAACATGGATAGGACATGTTCTCAGAATAAAAACTATAGACCCAAGAACTGATCTCACGTGAATCCCTGATAGCAAGAGGAAGCGAGGGCGTCTGAAACTAACTTGGTGACAGATGGCCATTCATTTTCTCATTTATTCATCCATTCCAGATTCCCATAAAGAAAACTAAATAAGTCTCTCCTACTTTTTTCAAACGCTTTGCACAAATAAAAAGCAAATGAAATCTGCATCATGCTTTTATGGTGAACGAGGGAAAAAAGACAAAAATGAAGGGTAACCCAAAATGTTCATTACGTTCATCCAAGCCGTGACGCATGAATCCATGAATGGCAGCTCTAACAAGCGTGCTTACACGGCATTAGCTAAGGACTTACCTAAAGCTTCACTTAATGCTTGTGAGTGCCGAATTCTCCTCAGAGCACTAGTTAAATCCCCAATCATCAGTGCCCTTGTGAAATCAGAGATCAACCTTTTCTCTACACTGCAATACCAGGATTGTGATGCATGTAATTTAGTTATTATTTTGATACTGTATTCATGATGAGCGCTATTTTCACAAGTCAAAACTAACATTACATGCTGATAGTCGATACTTCCGTTTAAAATATCGTTAAGTGATTATGACCAGGGGTTGCAACTTGCAACCCTTGCTAGCTTCAATCGCCAATTAAAGTTGGAATCTAATAAATGCGGAGCTAAAACTATCTCAAAGCATTGAGAGAATTTATACAGATATCCTCACAGTGCCCGATCAAGCGTGTGGTGCCCAGGCCTTGGTAAAAGTTGGCACCCCCCTCACAAGTAAAAATCCGTATATTTTATTAGAAAATCAATCATTCTCCTCCCTTATTCGCTCCGTCTCATAAGTAGTTTCACATTCAGACGAGTTGGCATCAGTGCTATGTTAACCGTTTACACATCAAAAAAAAAAAAAAGATAAGAACGGTAATGCAGTTCATGTTTCAGGATATCATGCAGCACGGTTCATTTTAAAAAGTCAGTCGTTTGGACCCGTTCGTTCATAAGCGACACATCCCTAGTATAATTGAACACAAAACGCAACTTATGCATAATAAAGTAAATTTATACGAAAAAAAAATCTGCACCAAAATTCGGAATATTTTCATATTCTATATAAAAAGGGTCTTTTGTAACATTTTAAGTTTATTACGGCCAATAGATATTACAGCTGAGTGTCGATTCTTACGCAGTGTGAGAAATAAGCAGTCGTTAGTCGCATTTTGCGAACCAGCATTTTGATTTGACCCCTATAATTCCAGCTCCAGGTACTAATTTTGCCGCCTAAAGAGTTTTGTACAGTCAAGCTTTTTTTCCCCTTACTCATCGTGACTGTGACTTCCAGGATAAATTCGTAAATGTAATTTCAAAACAAATCAATTTTGTCATTCAAAAATCACTCTTTTGTATACTTCACAGATATATTATTGTCAATGTGCAGAAATGCTATGAAATATATTTTTTTAATATTTGAATAGATATGTGTTTAACTTATTAATAAATGACACCCAAGGTGTTCATTTTACGATTAGAAACTTATTCTAGGCGTCATCGTCATCATGACGCCTAGAATTAAAATTATTTTAATTCTAATTTGATTCTGCATTAAAAATAATAATTTGCTAAAATTATTATTTTTAATGCAGAAACTAAATTTTACTTTGATTGTATCTTTTTATTTTTATTTTTTTGTCATAAAAAAATGTGTGAACTTAAAAATAGCATCTAACATTCAATAACCATAATATATTAACTAAAGGAAACATTGGGATCGTTTATGATACCCTAAGGGTCTTGAGTGTAACTGAATTGGGAGGGAATCACAAGGGTTAAGAAATTAAATCAGAAACATTTTTTCTACTTTTAAGTTTAAAACAGTATTACCTTTAAGTCATTATCTAATGTAATATCCTTCTTAAAAAAAAAAAAAATAATAATATCCTTCTTAAAAAAAAAAAAAGCACGGGAACTTACTTGATGGTCTAATTCGCTAAGTCGTTAGTACCCTATATCTTTTCCAAAGCAAGAAAAGAATGAATATTTGCAGGCGTACTATTAGTTATGCTACCAACCTCCAATAATCCAATATCTGTAAAGAACAATAAAAGACTAAGGTTAATGTTAACAAATATATTTTACATTAAAAAGCTGCAATTCAAGTTAATTCATAAGAATTTGTAGATTAAGCTCCTTATAAATATGTACTTTACGATTGAATGTGCTTTCAGCCGTTTTTCAGTATCGTCTCTCTAAATAAACAGTTCAAACGTGATATCAGGATCAGAATCAAGATTTCAAATCCGTCCTTGTATAAGTGAAATAAAGAATGCATCGATTCGTCAGCTAATGAATGGGAAAAGTTGTAAATATTTAAGGTCATAAAATGTAATAAAAGTTAGTTTATATTTTATTCTAGACCGAAAAATGTCAGTGACTTTAGCCGAAAACGTTGCTTGTGTTGAATATACAGTCGAACCTCGTTGAAACGAACTCAAAGGGATCTTTAAAATCGATTCGTCTTAACCGTGGTTCCTCTTATCCGTTTCAGCTATAATTCTTTCTATGTGTGTTCGAGTTAAAGAGGTTAGACTGTATTTCCATGCAAAAGACATTTATATTAGAACTTATACATAAAGTAAAAAAAGTTCAGAAAAGCGAGGAAGGTTTCACAACAGTTCCATAACAACCATGTACAGTTCTCTGAGCAAGGTTATGCGGAATTATTCTTTTAAAATCATAACCTCCTTCTCCATACTATCTGTAAAATACACTATCTAGATTGTTCACATAAAAATACTTCAAATCACGATTTAGTTTTCTTTGCACACTAAGATTCTAAACTTTGATGCAACTGGTTATACCTTAACAGGATTCTTCCAATGCAATAAACATCCAAAATAAAAATGACATGTCATCCAGATACATATAAAATGTTTAATCATGGTCAACTATGCGGAAAAATCTTAATCTGAATTTATTCCAGTTCGATGGAGCCGAAGAGCAATGCGCGCTGCTACTTTCGTTCTACAAAAATCGATTCGCCGCTGCCAGATTTGTATTCATACGTCAGGGCATCGATAGAGATATCGATTCAACAATCATATATAGATTAGGAAAGATAAATTGTCAACATTGCTAAATGAATCATCATTATTTTCTTTCTCTATGAGCGCAAGACCATGAGCCTTTACGGAAATTCCCTGTCATAAAGCGGACTAAGCCCCCCCCCCTTTTTTTTTAATAAGTGCAAAACTCCTGAAAATTTAGCTTACTTATACTGTTAATTGCCATTAGAAAATTTCCACCTTCCCTTCATCTACGAAGGAAATGTTAGTTTTATAATTAGTAGAATTTTTTTATGGACCACAACTTAATTTTTATCTAATCCAAGAATCTAACTGTAGTTTGATTCGTTTTAAAGTTTACTCGTCATTCTAAAAATATTCCATTCATCTTATATAAATTAATAAACAATGCGATCATGAAGATTTGAAAAACAAATCTTCATAGCACAGAGCGGTGTACTCATAACATTGATTCAAGACAATTGAGCAATAAGATCGATCAGGGCCTAATTTGTGTAGGAGCTCGCGGGAGCTGAGCTCCTGTGCTTAGTTCCATTTTTATCTGAACTTATAACGCAAATTCATGAACTGGTATCATTATTTAATCTGAGATTGAATAAGAAATCTGAAAAGGTAAAATAAAAACGCAAAATTATAAGTTTTAGGCACACGGAGTGGCTGCAATTATTGATTACGACAACTTCAATGCGTCAAAAACGATCTAAGTTATTAATATTTTAAAATAAAAATAAGTCGAACAAGCGTTACCAAAACGAAAAGAAATGTAACGAAATATAGTGGACGCCTCAACGCAGAACGTGCTGATAAGTAACATACGTAGCAACACAAAAAACTTTGCTGAAGAACAATCATGGATAAATCACTGAAAAGTAGTTGACATCACTAAAATATTTGACAGAATTGTAAATATTTTGTCAATACCCCCAGTTTCAGTAATAACTTATGATATACGATAAGTTAAAATTATCCTTTCTTTTGTATGTGAACATATATCTTCCCAAATATTGTTAGTTGCGTTTTCATACAAAAAGATCCACACATTTTACAGAATTTTAAGATGTCTTTCATTTGCAAAGCGATTTCTTCTTTTTTTTTTCGAAAATTAAATACCGCTTTCATATTAAAAAAGTTAAACTTTTTAGATAAGTTTTTACCTCTATAAAAAGTTTATAACAAACAATGTTTTACCTTTCATAATAATTATGACCAACATTACGGTTTCACAAGTCGTGTAACCAGCTTCTGGATTTAATCTTCATGGATATCTACCGCCTAACGTTTCAATCACTACTAGTGCAAATTATGCACAAATGAATTTGCCGTCAGTTATTTGTGGGCAACCTGTAAATGAAAATGGCTACTCGACAACACACAACATTTTGAATTTTGGACTTAAATCCTCTGTTGATTTGATTATGATTCTTTTCAGAACATTTATTTGCCTATGCCACTCACCAATTCTTAGAACAAAATACAAATCACAGATCTTCTCCAATCATGTTCAAGAATTCATAATCGCATGGGATACCATATCCAGTTTGCAAATTCTTAGATTTCACAGGCATAGAAAAGAAATGTAATGTTCCCCAAAGTTCACAAAAAGGTTCCCTGCGAATAAAGAAGCATCATGGGCCGAAACTTTCCCAAAACATGGAGACTGATAAACAACGACGTGTTTAATGACGCGTCGTATGAATCTTCCAAATCCCAGAGCAAATGAGGCGACATTGAACATCAAATCTAAAGCAATCTTTTGCCTTTTTTCTCCCTTGGGGGAGGGACAGATCGATTTCGCTTTCGATTTGTTTGCTGAGATAGGGGTCTACGACTGGGAAAGCTATCGTCAACAGTCGAGAACGGGTGTTCTGACCAGATGCTTTACTTCTAACTGAACTGAAGAAATAGTTTGCTCGCTCAAGTGACTTGTTTCATTTTCGCAACATTAGCAATTCCCGGAAGAGCGGAAAAGTAGCAAAAGAACAAGAAAAACCTTTCAGAGGTTTTAAAGTTATTTTTAAATGCAACAAGATTACGATCTGCATCACATGCAGTCTGTAGTATCGAGTGGCTTCGCCACTTAACGGTTTCCGTTTTTTTTTTTTTTTTTTTTGAAACTTTTTGACAAATTATAATATAAATTCAAATCAAAGTGAAAACTGTTTTAATTGTTGTTTTTATTAACTTATAATCGTACTTAGGGCTGAACCGATAAGTCACTCGCCCGATTTCAAATTAATTAGTAAAAGATAATCATTCTATTAAAATGCAGCAGTCAATTATAATGAAAATCATTTTTAATACAAAAATTTCACAATCAGTTTTTTTTAAATAACTAACTTTTCAAAACTAATGAGTAGACATTCAAAATTAGTGGATATTTATTTAAATTAGTAAAAATATTTGAGTGATGATTTATTTTTTACCATTTTTATAACTTTTCTTTAAAATGTTTCAAACTTTTATTCAAATTAAAATATTCACTTAATTCAGTGAATATTTTTTCTTATTTCCGTTCATAAAATTAGAAATACATTCTGTTAACTAGACATGAAAATTCAAAATTAGTAATAAGATAGAAACAAACAGTAGGCATTTTGTTTAGGAGCGACTTATTTATAGTTAGTAGCCATTTATTTAATTAGGTATTATTTTATTAGGTATTTTTATTCTTAATGAAAATCTTTGAAAGACAATCTCAAAAAGTTCTATGCTAAAGGTAGGGCGTGGAGAAAATAATTGACTCACAAGACATGTGCAACATCGGGAATATTTTCAAATCAATTTAAAATGAAAATCAAATTTTAAAACATGTTCATTAGAATTTATAGCGCAAAATATATCTAACTTTTTGCTGAATGAAAAAGGCGTAATTTAATTAAAAAAACACAAAAATCTACATCGTAATAGTCAGAATAAATGTGATAAAAATAGTATAGTAATTAAAAAACAAACAGAGAGAGAGAGAGAATATTCCTTGAAAGGGAGGTTGGCAAATTACCGATTATTGTCGATTTTTCGGTGCATCCCCAACAGTAATTTAAGCTAATTTATGCCGTTTCGAATTACGGTGAAAATAAAGCTCTCAAACTTAAAGTTGGCTTTTTTCTGGGAAGAAAGAACTAAACTGGAAAGAGTACTTTACAGAGTACCCCCTTATTTTTTTAAAAAACAAAATATAAATTTCACTTCCTTATTCAGCTTTGGGACAATACATTTTGAAACATGGAACTACGATCAGAAACGGCGGAAGATTCCCCTTCATTCGACTGCTTTTAAACAGATACGTGCTTATGCACTCTAATAAGAAAGAAAATAAAAGTGTGTGCCTAAAACTTTTTCCGCATGGACTCGGTTCCCATGGACAGATTGATGCACAGAAACGAAGTAACTTTTTTCTCATGGACCGATCTTAAAAATGCTTAATCTTATTATCTCGCTTTCGAAGAAAAGAAGATTATTTGCCTATGCAAAGTAATTGGACGATCTGGTTAAGATTTCAGTAACTCAAAAATCAGGCAAAAGTAAACAACAACAACAAAAAAAGTATTCTTCCATAACAGCTCTCATGCGAATGGAAAAGTTGCACGAATGTGGTTCAGGAAATGAAAAATTACTTTTATGGATATGTAAAATTAGAAGCACAAGGTAGCAAAACAGCTTAAAACGGTCGTTGAAGTTATAGCTCTGCATTTAAATAAGAACACATATATTTTCAAAATAACGACTAAAAGTGATGCAGTTAGTTAACTAGATTGCTAAAATAACAAACAAAAAAACTCATTCAATAAATATCATACGAGCCAGAAAAGTAATGTAAATTGAATCAGACATAATGTGGTAAATTTTATTGTTGTTGTATTAACAGTAATGCAGTTTACTTTCTTTCCATTGATTTAAAAAATGAACACACAATAGGGGGGGGGGGGACCGGACAGCAGACCTTTACTTTACTTTTACACTGGAGTTATGGTGAATCCACCGAGACACTAGATGGCAGTGGCGCCAAGACTCGCAAAGGTGGGTACCTTCTCGTACTGCAGGCTTCAATATTATCTTTATCTCTCAAGAGAGGACGTTGTTGCTCCTCATAACTTTCAACTTTCCATCTTCCTAATAATGCCTCTGCACCATCATCCACCATTAAACAAAGGCTGAAAATTCTCGTTTCTTGATTCCTGAAGTAAGCGACGCCATCTTGATGGGTGACCACTAGTGCATGAGGAAGAGAATGGCAGCACAATTGATAAACGTGCTAATGGTAGGTCATTGAGAAATCCGAAACGGGGTCCGTAATACTCAAGAGATTCGATTAAAATTAAAATCCCATATAAGCGATATTAAAAACGTTGAACTAATGCTCATCGTTCACAAATTTTGACCGCTGATGAACAAGGGAAAACTAACAGACGTTTAGTTTAATTGATTTACGATTTTCCGAAACAATACTGAAAGCAAATCCATCATAAATATTTTTCGTTTTTATCTTTTGTTATTCCAACAAAACATTTCAAGCACTTTTCTTTTGTCATTTCGGAAAACAGCACCCGTCTCATCAGTAAAGAACAACAAGATGTATTGTTTCATGCCAAGGATCACGAAAATGTCTTTCCTATCTAAAGACGTCTAATAAATCACCATTTTTGTATGTTTTTAAGCGATGTACAAAGGTTTTGCACAAACAAAAAAGTCCTTTCAGCGCTATAGCAATACTTCAAGCCGCTTTTGTGTTTTTTCCGTTACTTTCTATTCGGGAACAAAATAAAAGTTGCTTGTTTGTAAAGATAAATGATGAAAGCAGATGAAAAAAACCGCATACTTTTGTTTTTTCACCCCATTCCTTTTTACAAAAAAAAAAAAAAAAAAAAAAAAAAAAAAAAAAAAAAAAAAAAAAAAAGGTTAAATACAACAGAGATGCAGCGTTATTTTGAAAATTAGTTTAACATTTTCCCCAAACGTATTGCTGAAGTTCCTTATTGCATTTGAGGAGTATATTTAATGGGTTAAAGAACCTTTTAAGCTCTAAAAACAGAAGTTTCATACAAGTTGTAGATGAAATGGATGTTTCAAAAATTTAAACCACTCAGTAAAGCCAGGAGGGGGGAGGGAGCCGAACAGTCCTCACGTGTATACCTATAAAATACTAGGATTGGCAATATAGCTTAAGGGGTTCTGGAAATTGAACCCTCCATCTTGTTGCGCCTCTCCCTGACCCAAACTACATACTTATTTTTACTATTTCAAAGGTCAACTTCAAAAAAGTTTGTAAAAATTGAGATTTTTTTAAAGCAGACATACTAAAACACAACAGTAAATACAACTTCATACATACAAATCCAATAACACTGTCATATCATGACCACACATATGCTAATTCAACACTCAAAATAAAATGCAAGTTTTACAAGCTCTGGCTTAGCTCAAAAATAAACAATTTCTTCGTTTACGAACGATAAGAAATACACGAGTTCCTCATCCCTGATCTATGAAACAGAAGACAGGCCAGTCATTTCAAAATTTTTTGGGGGGAGGGGGGGGAGCAAAGAATGTAAAAAAAAGAAAAGTGAATGATGACGTTATGTTTGTACAATCTGGGGGGAGGGGGTTACCCCACCCCCCACCTGATAGCCCAAATGAATTTTCTTGATTTTTTCGAAAACCCAAACTACCTATGATCTTAATTATTTCGGATTTTTGACACTCTACCTTATTTTGATAGATTTACTAGTCAATCTACACATCAATTATTCAAAACACATCAATTATTCGATATTAACCTGTACGTTCCAAAAGGTGCAATATTGCAAAGCGGTGTTATTCAAAGTTGCGCTACAAGTAGGAAAATGTCAAAGAGGAACGTTTTATCCAGTATAATACATTTCGATTGCAGATTATCGAATTTTAGAAATCGATTTCTCCGATTTCCGGAATTTTTCTTCGTGGAATTCGAAAACGGGAGAACGATAACAAAATCTAGAAAAGCAGCAACAATTCAATTCGTTCCCGAAGCCATAAACTAAAGTATTCCCATAATCATAACAATGGTGAATCTTTTGATAAAAATAGTGATAAATTTTATGTCTCTTTTTGTATAGGGACAGAAAATATTCTATTCTAAATGATAAAAGGAAATACGTAAACAAGAACTACCAAGTAAAAAAAAAAGAAAAAAAAAAAACAATGCAGCATACAATATCCGAAATGGTGATGTTTGGAGAAAATACAGCGGGTGAAAAAGCATTAATCGGGAGTCTCAAAGTAAGAAAGCAATATTTTTGGTAGAGCTTTTCACGTGGAGCAAAAAGAAACCTCGCTAAAACAAACCATACACGCACACACGCGTTTTAAGCGTGTTCGAATTAACGAGGTTGGACTGTATTTAAAGCATACTTAGTTTACAGAAAAGTAGGGATGCACCGAGTACTCGGTAAATATTCGGTACTCGGCCTACTCGGCCAATTTGCCGAGTACTCGGTACTCGGCCAAATTTGGATCAGGTACTCGGCCGATACCGAGTAGTTGTAGAAAATTGAATAGTTCAAGACACATTTTTCAATAATTAAAAATATGCAAATATATATATAATGCAATCATTTACAATTAATATATTTATAAAATATGACTGAATTCTACGTATAAGTTTTTAAAAAGTTATAATACCAAATCAGTATGAAAATTAATTAAGAATGCAAATGTAATTAACTTTTTCATATCGCATATTGGTGTAGGGGAACTTACCTTTGGTCAGGAACAGTCCAAGTGATCCTTAAGATGAATATTAATAAACTCATTAAAAAGAAACTTTCAATCATATTCCAATATATTTCTAATCATTAAAAATTTAGATTACGAATTTTTAGAATCATGGTTTTGCAGATTCAAACTTGTGGCAAAGTGATAACACAGAGAAGTAAAATTAAGTCATTTTTATTAGGGTGAGAAAAAGATTGTCTAATATTTAATGAAAAATATTTTAATAATTGAAATTGTTGTATCTTAAATTATGGTGCAAAAAAACTAATCTTTCAGCATTTTCTGGTGAAAGCTTATTCCTCAGCCTGCTGCAAATATAACCTGCCTCGGAAAAAACCCTCTCGCTGTACACACTAGTTGAAGGTGCACTAAGAAACGTTTTTGCTAATTTGCATAAGATAGGAAACTTCTTTTATTTTTTTTCCACCAGGCAAAAGGACTATTTGTTCTATTTAGTAATTCTCCAGAAAAGAAAGACTCCATCTCTTTCTTTAACATCTCTTCATATTCGAATTCAGTGTTGGTATTTTCACTATTGACATTTTCTTGTGCATTTGAGACTTCATCAAAGCACTGCCAGAAAGTTGACGAACTTTTTTGACGAACAAGTTTAGAGAATTAGAACTAATCAATAATGGATTAATATAATTCCAACTTAATTGATACTTTATATTTATTCAATTTAAAAAACACTTTTTTCTACAATTTTTCACAAAATAAATAAAATATTTTAAACAATGCATAAGTTGAATTCAGTGGGATTTTTGTTCTAAGAACTATCATATAGAGGTCCATTCCAATGATCAGTTCATATGTCAGGGTTCGAATTTACTACTGGTCCATTGGTTCCAGACCAGTAAAACTCGCCTCGAATCACCATAAAAATAATAAACAATCCAAGGACCACCATTAAAAAAAATGTGATTAATGATTTAAGGTGGACGAGTGATGTTGTCTGTTAACCAGTATATATTCCTGTTCACTGGTCGAGAAGACCAGTAAAATTTTGTAATGATTTCTAACCCTGTACCGCTCTATGTTAATGATTTTTTAAAAAACAATTGGTACTCGGTACTCGGCAACTCGGTACTGGGCTACTCGGTAAAATGCTACTCGGTGCATCCCTACAGAAAAGCAAAAAAAAAAAAAAAAATGTGAATAGAAATTTGAGCTAAGCTTTGTAGCATTAACACAGATAATTTATAACAAGATAATCAGTTACTTATATGGAAATTCCATTAATCAATAATTACGTATTTCAGCGGCTTTCTTTGCACAAGAGTTAAAAATAAATCGTTCATAAAATGCAACTGAAAAACTATCGTGATAAAACATTAATCTAAAATTATACTTATAACTGGGAATTCAAATACATAAGTAATTTAGATATTAATAAATAAAGGTTTTGTTGCATCATTCTTCATTGACGACTAAGTAGAATAATTTTTTAGGCAGCTTAAAAGTTCCCGAAATTTTTCTTTAACACATGCACAACGAAAATGTAACAAGTAAACACACATCTCCACAGAACACCCACTGATGATTCCGCTACAGCTCTTTTCGCATTCGCGCACCTTTATAATATGAAGATAGAAGATACTTTCATTTACAACTAATTTGAGTACTATAAATAATGTTCATTCACATCCAAGGTTTGTATTGTCACGGATGATTTAATTTCAGACAATGTAACACTTTACAGGAGATAATGCAGCATATTTCTTCCGTTTTATTCCATGTTGTTTATTACAAGCAAACATTTACACTACAAATAAAAGAAAGTTAACGGCTATCGTATAGCCAAATAAACACAAAAGTACTGGCATTGTGTCAATAAAATTCGAGGTATGTACACTCACGACTAATCTGTTTATCATGTGACCTTCAGAAAATGTTAATAATATAACTTCGCGAATGTTGTGTGAAAATAGCATTAAAATTAAAAATGCAAATTTTTTTTACGAAAAAATGTATTAAGATATTATCATAAAACGATTTACAAAGAAAATGTATCAATACGATGCTAGGTGATATTGACATATTTAAACCACTAAGGTGCATGGCGGTATAAGAAAGGTTAATTTCCCTTTTGCGTGTGGTAAAGCGTGGTTTCTTTTACAGTCAAAACAATTACCTTTACTGAATGACTACTTGATGAGTTCCTCAATGATTATTAATGTGATACAATAAATGCTTTAGCAAAAAAGGAAAAAGAAAAGAAAGAAAAAAGCTTAAAACGTAGTGTTGTAATTTTTTCTTACAATGCACGCAGGCGCAAGAAGAAACGACTCAGGCGATATCACACAGAAAAAGAAAACCAAAGAGCTTTCATAGAACGCTTCGATAATTGAGAATTTGGGGCGATCTGCAATTTATGCGACACCCTGATTATTTTAACCAGATTACTTTTTTGACTATCGTTCTTTTTTGACTCTTAAGTTTCATTTTTTCATTCATATTCAACTTAATTGTTTCCAGTTGCTTTTTTCGCATTGCCAAAGGGTAACAAAGATAAAAAAAAAAAAAAACGCGTAGTGTAGATTTTGGCTTCAAATTCGAGAATTTGTACCCGATTTTTGGCAAAAACATTTTTTCGGACAACTCAAGTGTTTTGATAAAGTAACTATAACAACTAATACTAGCGATGTCGAAGGCCTGTCATGTGGCAATGAAAAAAGGGGAAGATCTTCGAGGAGCTTTTCACACGGTTTTAAAGGGATAACTTCTCGACTTTTGTACATCCTCTGCAACTCGTACGAAATTGTTATGTGCACATAACCACTGGGAAAGATAGGAGAGAAGGGGAGGGGAGGGGGGTCGAGCTCGACTTCTCTAGAATAAAGTTTATTGCGTACATACAGTAAATATCACCGAAAAATATTAAAAATAATGGTTGACATTCATCACTAGTGATCATAATCTTCACCTCCGTCGTAACCATTCCATAAGCCTGGTTTCAATGCAGACGAAATCAGTGAATAAGAAATTATCGCATTCAGAGGATTTATTTCCGAAATAGAATTTGTACGCATGACAGAGGTACGCATGCGTGGAGGTGCTTTGAGCCTAATGACACTCTCTTGTTTTTGGCACTCTAGGGAGCCGCGAGTTTCATCGACTCGTTAATCCACGCTTCTCTTTCGGCGAGAAATGTCATTTAATGAAACTTAATGAGGCAAAGCACGGTACCGGTCGAATGCTTGAATTGCGAATTATAAAGTCACGAAGTGTGAGGCTGGATGGCGAGCTTCACTCTAATTGCTTCTGCGAAGCGCCATAGAATATTCCATTTGACGTTTCTATTACGTAACGGAAAAAAAAGAAGGATAAGAATAGGACCGTCATTTCGAATTTTTCCATGGGGGGGGGGGGCAAAGAGTGTATACGCAATGTAAATTTGCCAAAAAATTGTAAAAACCACGCCTACTTATATGTTAATGCATTAATTTCGCTAAGTCAGGGGGGGGGGCAATCGACCCCCTGAACCCCGAAATGACGAAGGAAAATGTGACCGACTGATCTTTGGTGGTAGTAAAATTTAAAACTAAATTTATTACGTGAGTATGACTATACAAAACATTGTACTTTAATATCTTGCATTCTCATATTGAAAGCAAGAAACATGTAAACGAATAGTAAATGTCAGCTTGGCGTCGAATTCACCATTGGAGTACAAAACAGTAAATGGTGGTAAGTACGAATTTACAATTAAAATTTTCATTGACACGTTTCAGAATGACAGAGGTCTCTTTCTGACTAAGAGAAAGAGACCTTACTTCACAGAGACTAAGATAGTGAGTTCAGAAAGGGCTTAGTCTCTCTGAATTTTCATCAGTGGGAGTAGAAAGAAACTAACTTTAAAATATAAAATTCAAATTTTCTAGAAATATATTCGTATTATCGTCCGCAAATATCAAGCCGAACTTGGTGAAACCTACGAAACAAAAAAAAAAAAAAAAGAAAGAAACCAAAAATATCCACAGTAAAAATTATAGAAACGAGATGACACACATAAAAAGTGGTAACATCAATTGAGTATAGGGGGAAAGTTGGGAGGAATATGACAGTAGATAAAACGGGACAGCTGCATTTATGTTGAAATAAAATGTGAAAAATTATTCGTAGCATGTTCATTGGACGTCGCTTATTAGAATTTAACAAAGAGGCTAAAGCAAAGCTTCTGGACACATTAGAAATAATTTTTCACTTTTTAGCCTACTTTCCCGTTAAAAATAAAAGAAAGACGAAAAAAGTATTAAAAGTAGCTTAATGCATCTAAAAACTATCGCCAAGTCCAAAAAATATCGCCAAGTTAAAAAATATCGCCAAGTCAAAAAAAAATATCGCCAAGTGAAAAAAATAAAAAGGTAAAATGAATATCGAAAAATTAAAAATTTGAAAGTAGGGTATTGAGATGGGGAATTTGTGTGTCGGTCGGTCGGTCGGTCTGTCTGTCCCCCCCTAATAACTTTTGAATGAACAGTCCGATTTGGACAAACTTTTTTTTGTTGGAAAGATCTCGGCGAGTACAGCTCATTCCCATATTTGATTTTTTGATTTGAACAATTTTTGGTTCAAATTTGAGCCGTTCAAACAACCGGTCCCGCGATACTAACTTTTTAATGAACAGTCCGATTTGAACAAACTTTTTTTTGTTGGAAAGAACTTTTCAAGGATACTTCATTTCCGTATTTAAGTTTCCGATTTGAACAATTTTTCGTTCAACATTGAACCGCTCAAGCAAGCTGTCACCCTTAATAACTTTTGAGTAAACAGTCCGAAAAAAAAATGACTGACTGTGCAGACGATTTTTTGTTTATTTATTCATTTGTTTTATCGAATTTATTATTATTATTATTATTATTTTTGGCAGACGATTTTTTTTGTAACAAAAATGTTTCATTCACGAGAGCATTTTATTCTTTATTTATATTTAACAACTGGCAACGGATTAAAAGTGAAATTCGAGACATTTTATCAACGGACGAGTTTTTTTTTTCTTTTTTTTTTCTTTCTTTGATAAAATGTGTTTTGATGTACTTTGTACTTTTAATTTTTTTTTGAAAACAATTGAGGAATTTTTCTACGGAAGAACTGTAACAGTTACGTTCTTTAAAAGGTGCGACAAAACTTTATTTATTCATTTATTTACTTTTTATGTGTCTATTTCATCTGATGAGAGGGGTATATTTTGCTTTTAGAAATCAGCTTCAAGTGCTAAAAAGGTATGTTTGACATAATTTTTAGTCTTAGATAATCAAGAGAATAATGATCAGATGCTAGAATGCCGATGTCGATGTACGGGAAAGTAGGCTCGTTTAGTTCTTGACAGAACTTCTTGTTATTTTGGCGTAAATGCAGCTGTCTCATTCCACCAGTGGTCCCATTTCTCTCAGCTCTCCCCTGTTCTCACATTCTCAAAATGTCTAACATTTTCTTTAAACAACTTTCGTTAACATTTTAAACATTTTAACAAATCTAGATAATGAACATTTCTGCATAATTTGTTTGGGCTAAAATTAAGGTGTTGACAATGAACAATCAGTCACCGATGAAACACGCATCTTGAGAGAAAAAGTTAATTTTCAGTAGTTCCTAAATGTGTGTGCCATAATTCTATATGGAGCCGACAACTTAGAAATACCTTCGCAAATAATTCGAGACTTATTAATCATGCAATGTTTTTAATATTTCCCGGAATCCGATGTATAAATAAGGGCTATGAAATGCACGTACACACGAGCTATATTTTTCTTTTGTCTCTTAGTTATTAGTCAGAATTTGATTTAGGGCATGGCAGGGAATTATGAGGTAAAATCATAATTTCAAAGAAGCACCTTGACTAGAACAATTTGGGTATTACTGGGCATAAGCACATTTTAAAAAAAAAGAAAAAAGGTGAAGCAATGAACGAAAAAGCACTAGCTAGCTACGCACTTTATCAGCCAAGATGAAAAATTCGACACGTTTGAAGAAACAACACCACTTTTCAATAACAGGAAAGTACTCAAAGTTTTTGAACTCGGAAGAGAAGAACCGTTAAGAGTTAGAAAGTGTTTCTTAAAAAATTTTTCAACAGAGTCTTGAAAGTATTAAGAGGAAAAAAAACAGAGGACAGCTTTTTCTCAAGTGAAAAACTGATAAAATATTTTAACACTTGAGATTCAGCAATTTTATAAAAGCTCTTCTTTTTAGTCGATCAAAATGTGTTAGACTTAATAAATTACAGACAAGAAAAAAATTGAAATCCGAACGCTTTAAAATTTTATCAATTTCATCCCTAACATGTCAGTTTACAACATTTCGTTATGCATCATCGGATATTATAATCACTTTAATAAGTAGTAGAAATCTTCACCATCGTGCGAAAAGCTAAATGGGAGGGAACAATGTTAAGACGCACAATGCTGCGAAATATTTCGAGTATACGGATTTCGAAGTTACGAGAAACAAATCTGTGAACGTGAAAATGTTTTTGTGGCAGTTTTTATGCGAAACCTTTCTTTGTGGGCAAAAAAGGTTTTTCCACGCTCCCCCCAACACTTGCTTCCGCTCCACGATTCTGAACAACTGAATGTGAGCTATTTAAGGCAAGTTCATCTATAGTGGATACTGCACCTAAAGGGGATAACGAGAGGAAAAATAAACGAGAGTTCCTCTAGCTAAGCGGCCCCTTAAAAATTATTATTTTATAGGAGAGCCTCACCTAGCCAGGAAAATAGATTTTATCATCGACATTTTTCGAAGAAATTATTCGCTTCTGGTGCATATCCACCATACTGCCGTGCTAAACGCAAAAGTGGTATCTGCAGTAGAGTTCAAACTGAAATAAAACTCTTAAGTTTTATGCGCCACCATGTATTTGGTTCAGATGAAACTTTTTCTGAATTTAAAAAATACTTCCCGTTTTCAAATGACCATATGATTTTGTATTTAGGTAAAATACGTTACAAAGAGCCACCTGGTGGCAATAACTCAATTTTGTTAAAAAGTGCAGATGCGAATTTGTGCTTAGCATGGCAGCATAGGGGCCCCTACCGATTGAATTAAAGGAACTCCCTTCTAGTTCAACGCACCCACTTTACTCCAAATGTTGCAATTTTCGAGCTATGCCTAACCCCCAACTTAAACTCTTAAACGCGTATACAGTATTATTATTATAACAACAAGTGCATTCATATTTCAGAAAGTTATTCTTTTTTGAATTCCTATCTCTCCTATGCGACAATTCCTGAAAGTGCAAATCAAAAATAAACAGCTTCGCTCACTCTGCAACGTGGAATAAGTAGGTACTAGCCTCAGCAATTAATTCCCACAAAACTGACAATGTGTCCCTGACACAGATAGGGAGTTTAATGCGCATTACACAGTACTAAGCCTTTAAATTAATATCAGTGAGAATCTCGCTTCCCTCGCATTAATTTGCATAACTGAAAGGAATTATCAGAAATGGGGAAATTCCGAAATTCA
The DNA here is from genome assembly GCA_038373865.1 of Uloborus plumipes. Classification (NCBI taxonomy): domain Eukaryota; kingdom Metazoa; phylum Arthropoda; class Arachnida; order Araneae; family Uloboridae; genus Uloborus; species Uloborus plumipes. Next base: position 77,189 of record JAXGGA010003514.1, on the reverse strand, counting down.
GGTCCGGGTTTTAATGGGCCTATCAAATCCATAGTGCCCTTTCTACAGATCTAATGTGATTAATTTTAATGAATGGCGTTTGAAGTTCAAACACAATTGAAAATGCTCTGAACTGGAAGCCACAGATGACAATCGAATTTCGATGCGGTAAAAGTGACTTTCATGCATAGTTTATGACATTTCATTTGTCACAAAAGCTATTTTGCAGGTAATGTGTTGCTTGTCCTGGTAAAAATAATTTTACAAAAAATCGAAAAAGAAATAGAAAATCAGGAAATGGAAAACTGAATAATTTCAAAACGTTATTAAAATATAAGGAATTTGAGAGCGAAACTCGATACTTTCCCTTCAGAACAAAAATAAATTATAATTATATAAGACATGTAAATCAACACTACACAATATAGTGTATAATGCATGTCATTGATTTACCATACATTGAGAGCTTTCTTCGAGTCATTCGCTTGTATTCACTGGAGTGAGCAACATATTTTGTAATAAAAGCAAAAACGTCACTTTTACAACACCCATGTTGCATTCAGCTTTCATTTTATTGTTGCAGTTCTTTTTATTATTATTGTTGTTATTTTAGAGACACCGCAAAAATTAAGAATCTTAAAAAGCACTACTACTTGTTTTGAATTTGTTTCAGAAGAAACCTAAATTTTCAATATCGATGTTCCGGGAGATGACTAGAAGAAAACAACCTTTCGGGCTTTAGTTTTTAATCAAAGATCACTCCCATACAAAATGAATTTTTCAATTTCACAACAGAAATAAAAATAAAAAGAACCCTTTTCCGTGAAAAATGGCAAGAACGAAAAAATGCTGCAATTTCTTTCAACATTCAAACACAAAAAGCAACCATTTTCAATCTATACGATCGGGATTCGCAGCTCTACATATTTCATCGTGCGAGTTCATAACATCGTTTTTGATTCATACCCCACAGCGGGAGCAAACAATGAAAGAAATAGGAACAAACATCCTCGTTTTATGTATTACATATCCAATTTTGAGAAGTAGACCAGGCGCTGGAGGGGGTTGAGTATGCAAAATATGAGGACCGCATTTTGACGATGGATTTTCGTTGAGGAAAGCTCATAGTTTAACAATATGGATGTTGCCAAGCTGAATTCTGGTGCAGTTTTTTTCAATCCCCCTCCTAACGGTCACAAGGAAAATCGATGGAGTGCATACTAAAAAGTAAATTTATTGATGATTTTGGTCATAATTTTAGTTATTTCGAATAGTGGAAGTGATGGTAGGTTGTTTTTAATTAAATATTCCGGGTATATGTTGCGAAAAATCGATAATTTTTGGAAAAGTTCGCTATTTTTCTCAAACATGTACGCCTAATGCCTTCCAAGGTCACTTTTCCTTGAAATTGTTATTGACGAAGTTGTAGAACTTTCAATTTCCTTCAATTTGATATGCTACTTTGCTAGATTTCATTAAACCAATCAAAAGCTATAGAGTTTCAAACACGCACCTTCGTGCTAAAAATGGAGTACTTGCCATCACAATCTCACAAAAATCAAACTGACGCAAAAGGATCGCGCTCTTCCTCTTTCCTCAATGAATTCGACAATCCTGATTAGCAATGAAAAAGTTGCTATGGATTACTGAAACACAAATGATGTCACGCTTCAAAGGGGACCCCCTCCCCTTAATTGGGGGGGGGTTCCGTTCGTGAAATTGTGACTTTGTGGCAAGGGCGAGAGAAATAATAAAGAGAAGTTTGACGTCTAGTATTTTTTAATAAAAATATATTCATAAAAAGTAGCTTAAGAAAAGTACTTAATGAAAAAGGGAGAGGGGTGTCGAAAATGTTGAAAAACGTGTAACCTCATTTATGGACGGCCCTTTGCCGAGAAATCGGACGAAAATTTGGAATTACGTATACGCAGTGCAAATTATTGGACGGAGGAAGTACAGGAAGTCAGCACTCTACATACTTGCAATACGCCACTAGCTCGTTTATTCCATCCATGGACTGCAGGATTTCTGCCTTCCGCTCGTTTACTACACATTCCAAGCTGACAAGCTCTAAAAAGTACGGAACTGCAGTGCATGGATGGAATAAACGAGTTGGTGGTGTATTGTATGTTTGTGCCTTAGCCCTGGCTTTGGGGCGGTTACTTACTGCTTTATACTCTACATACTAATTTAAGGAAATTGATATAACAACAATGATTTAATTAAATTTGACTTTGTTGTTGACGAAGATGCCTTTTCTACAAAACTGTTTGGCAAAAAGAGACAACTGTATAAACCATTGGCAATGGTTACGTTAAATTTCTAACAACCCATTTTAATGGCATATGTTTCACGGTTGTTTTTGACGGGTACATCGACACATCAGAGAGCACAGGAGCAGCAAAATAGAATTGACGATATCACTTCAGGAGATGTGTGGACATCAATGTCTCTAAGGAAATTGGAACGATAGTTGAACAAGAGGGTTTTGTGTCAAACTTCCATAATAAGAATCAGCTGACAAATCCGCTAATGATGAAGCTGCTGAAAAACGAGATCAAAAAGCTAAGAGCTTTAGAGGATGCTAACGTTGATATTGCGAAAACAGCTATCACATGATAGCAAAATTCTTTGTTAGCTATTATTTGAGAGGACGCAGATCTGGCGTTTCTCTTGATAGCCAAATCATCAACTGATCTCAACATTTTGCTGGTAAAATATGGAAGAGGGAATACGCATACTATTTAATATTCCGGCAGAATTTAAGATACGCAGCGCATCTCAAGAGAAAGGAGGTTTGTCCAAATGTACCAGATGTCTCAAATCATGCAACATGTATCTGAAGCATATACAAACAGTTTTTCTTTCCATGAATCTATTGAGACTGTTGGGATCATAAGTATCTCTTACGTTATAGTGCTCCAGCAACAGAAAATTGTCTCAACGAGTTCCGCTACAAATCATTTATTAAAGTAGCTGCTAACATGACGACTGATCTCTTAACTCCCCCGTACCCCGAGTATACCTATTGCTTGGGGAGAAACTTAATGTGGAGCTTCGTATTGTGAATTGGGAAAGGAAGAATTATCAACTCATCGTTCCAGAACTCCCGGAATTGGATGTTACTCCTGATGAAATCTTGATGATAATTTTGACCGATACCCAAAGGGATGTGACACCAGAAGGTGCACTTGTAGAAAACCATTGCTAAACTGCTCTGTGACATATGCCTGCATTGCAAGAGCAGTTGCAACAACGGTGTCGAAACATTAATCCATGACGCTGGTGACGACGATGACATCAATGTACTACCAATTTCTTAGGACAACTTTTCAAATGCTGGTGGACAGGACTTAGTTCTTCCGCCTCAGAAGAAAACCAAGATGTCACCTTAAAAGATTATATTGGATTTTCTAATTACTGTCAATCTATATTCCATGTAAATATTTTCAAAATGTGATTAGTATAATAAAAACTATAATTACAAAAAGATGCTGTCCGTCAGTATCATTTACATTATTCCTATCATTAAAATGTTAATTATCCCGATTATAATGTCACCATGCTCGTTTCAATAAGACCAATAGAATTGAATGCACATGTTATAAATTCATAGTTTTTGATTGCTTATCAGCTATGTGTCGTGGTGGTTGATATATGCGGCTTCGTATGCATTTGGTAGTAGGTTTGAATCCGCAGTTCAAGTGTTCAGCAATTGGATTTTCAAGACGCAAAAAACCATCAGGGTCCATGTCGCATAACTGAGCATATTACAGTTCCCTTGAGGCCTTATTTGAAAATAACAAGTTTTTTTCGAACATTATCGAACAATTCAAACAATCTTTGTCCGATTTCTCGGTGGAGGGGACGGGGGGGGGGGGGTCCGTAAATGATGTCACACTTTTTCAACATTTTGGACACCCCTCTTCCTTTTTCATTAAGTACTTTTCTTAAGCAACTTTTTATAAACATATTTTTATTAAAAAATGCTAGACGTCAAGCTTATTTTTATTCATTCCCTCGCCCTTGCCACAAAATCACAATTTCACGAAAGGAACCCCCAGAATTAAGGGGAGGGGGTCTCCTTTGAAGCGTGAGATCATTTGTCTTGCAGTAATCCATAGCAACTTCTTCATTGCTAATCAGGATTGTCCAATTCATTGAGGAAAGAGGAAGCGCGCGATCCTTTTGTGTCAGTTTGATTTTTGTGAATGGCAAGTACTCCATTTTTAGCACGAAGGTTCGTGTTTGAAACTCTATAACTTTTGATTGGGTTAATAAAATGTAGCAAAGTAGCATATTAAATTGAAGGAAATTTAAAGCTCTACAACTTTGTTGTGACAATTTTAAAGAAAAGTGACCTTAGGAGGCATTAGGCTTAAATATTTGAGAAAAATGGCGAATTTTTCCGAAAATTATCGATTTTTCACAACATATACCCGGAATATTTAATTAAAAACAACCTACCATCACTTCCACTATTCGAAATAACTAAAATTATGACCAAAGTCATCAATAAATTTTCTTTTTAGTACGCACTCCATAGATTTTCCTTGTGACCGTTAGGAGGGGGATTGAAAAAAACTGCACCAGAATTCAGCTTGGCAACATCCATATTGTTAAACTATGAGCTTTCCTCAACTAAAATCCATCGTCAAAATGCGGTCCTCATATTTTGCATACTCAACCCCCTCCAGCGCCCGGTCTAAAGAGAGAGGGAGGGATACACAACCCGCATCTTGCAGTCGAAGCGCACAACATTTCTCATTCGCGCCACATTTAGACGAATAGGACATAACTGAATAACAAAGGAAAGGAGGGGTAGTGAAATGAGCATCAAATCTTAAGATTTAATGAAGATATTTATTATGGAAGGTGAAGACTAGTAATGTTCAAGCCCTTTGCGCTGCACGAGAAACATGTTATTGAAGGAAATATTTAATTATCGAGCGGGATTTACGGTTCTTTACAAAATAAAAGTTACAAGCTGAATCTAAAGAATACAAATCTTGGGGAGGGCTTAAACTTTAGTAATGGATTTTAAACAGTATGCAACTATTCAAAATTATAAATGGGGGAGTTTTAATGACAAATTCACACATAAAATGCAAGCATTGAGTGATGTTAGTGTAATGCATTAGTTGTTAGTTTCGAACGCGGTTGCGTACTGGTAGCTGCGGTACTTCTGAAGCATTCAAGATGAAACAATAATGAATTCACTACAAAATCGAATTGGGAGCGAAAAAAACATCCCTCTTTGCAGTAACGTACATAGACTTAGGTGCGCTCCCTTCTAAGATTTATATGTGCGCCCCCCACCCCTATTAAAATATAAAAAATATTTTTCTTGCGTAACACATAGTGCTATTTTTCTGGATTGTGCGCCCTCAAACCTCGTGCGCCCCCCGACCGCGCCGCAGGCGGGGGTGCTACGTCGTACGTACGCAACTGCCTCTTTGTGTTTTTCATAACCCCTGTAACATGAATGATTTGTTACTATTAGTGATAATTATTTATTATTAAAATAGACGTTACTGTGTCGATTCCTTAACTCGAAATGCAAACGTTTTCTCCAAAGAAAACAAGAAGTAAATGTTCCTACAAAAAATGAAAAAACAACTCTTGTGACAAGCGTATTTTTATCCTTCCATTCAATTTCTACTAAAGAAAGAGAATGAGTGTTTGTCAATGTTAGAAGATTTATTTTATACTTTGAAAGTTAGGACAGCTGATTCAATAGCGCGAAGTCAACACCTGGACAATAATCTGAAATACGTTTCCAGCTTGAGGATGAGGAGAATGAGGCAGTGTCGTCGAAACAATCGACTGATTGTACAGATATGGACATTGGACAACTCTGAAGACAATATTCGTTTCATGTTCCGATGAGAGCTAATTCATTCGAGCTCACTGTATATGGAGAGTGGTTTGGACTATAAGAAGCAATCAGGACATTTGACAAATTTTAAAAAAATGTATGGTTATTAAAAAGAAAAAGAAGAAGATAGCATATTTTGTTTTACATTTTATGACAAACAAATGCAGAGTTGAACGCTTAAAGACGGATTGATGTGGATTTTTTTTAATGCATTTTTTTTTTTTTTTTTTGATTATGTACATATTGAGCTTATTTTAAAAGAGAATGAAATTCTTGGCGTATATTGTATTTCGTACAATTAAGTTTTACAATCAACATTGCTTTAAGAACTGTAGTTTGCATTTGCTTTTTCGATAGGCAACAAATTATTCATAAGTAAAAATACCATACCCTTCCTACGGGTGCACTAAGGCCGTGGAAACGCGAGATATATTCAACGATTTTTGCACGAAAATGCTTAAACTACTCCATCGACGACCTTCTGTAGTACTCGGTGCTCCTTTCGGTCACTTCAAAGAACAGGATACTTCAGCATGTGTGGGGACAGATCACTTGAACCGGTCAGGACGACCAATTTTAGTATAGTGGAACCACACCGCCATTAGTTCTGCTCTGAACTTGTTCAAGTAAAATTCAACTCATCATTCGTGTGCTTTTCCGCGATTCGGGCAGCAAAACTTATAGAAGTTGGTCGAAGATTACAAAAATAAGCTGAAAATTAATGAAGTCCAAGAATTGCAGTAGCAGGGGTCTGGCCAGAGGAAAATCGGGTCCGTTAACGGACCCTTCACAAAAATACGATCAAGCAAAACGGACCCTTCACAAAAATGCGATCAAGCAAACGGACCCTTCACAAAATGCTGATCAAACAAACATACATTTCAGACATTATTCATTCAAAAATCAAATCTGAAATCAAAATAATGCATAGCATATTTCTGTGTAAAAAGCCCATAACTTTTGGGCCTTTTCCGAAGTTAAAGAAGGGAATCGCTTATCCGCTAACTTTGCGAAAAAAAAAAAAAAAAGTCGGTACTTCCTGCCTGCCCTGCGATGCTCGGGCAAGCAAAAATCTTTAGTTCAAAATGTAGCACTTTTTGTTGGTTTCTTTTAAAGAAATTAACAACTTAAAAAGGTAGTTGTTTTGCTTTAACGGTTCTGCTTGTTTGTTTTATCATATGCAAATCAAAGTGGCTTGCTGCGATGTTGCTGTTGTTATAGATTTCTCTGGAAGTGCAGAGTAAGGATTTTTCTCCCTGCTATGGACATGAACATAAAGGAAATAATAATGATAGCAATTATCAGCAGAATAAACTTAGAACTGCAAACAGATAGCTAGGGTTGGAGAAACAATGGGATTGCTTCTGGGTAGGGCGATCAGCTATTTAATATTAAAATCATTTCCATCTGACGTCTTTGGTGCGATGTTTTGACCTTATTTTGGCAGAAAATTATCTTTTTTTTATTTCATTTATTTATTTTTTTTTTTTAAATGCTTACAAGGGTGGTGTTTTAGTTATATTCAGGAATTAATGTATTTTTGCGTCTGTTAATATTGGAAGTCTGGTATTGTTTGTTTTGCTATGTTTCCCTACCGTATTTTTTCTCCGAATTTTTGGCGAATATGTCGGTGATTATTAATGACATTCATCATATAAACCTGATGAAATATAGCTTTAAAATTCTTGACTTTAACAAATTATTCAAAACCGTTTTCATATTTCTGATGCTTTCATTTTGAAAAAAGCAATTTCTGCATCCGATATGAAAATCGAATTTTACTTACTTTTCAAGCTAATTACTCTTTATTAGGAGGCAAATAAATGAAAATTCGCTTATTTTTTGCTCAGATCATTATTTAAAAATTTTTAAAGCAAAATTAACTGTTCTTTTATGAGTCTAAATGTTAAACGATCGTTCCATTTTATTTTTGCATTAATTGTGTTAACAGACATTAATAATATGTTTACCATTAACCTTTAAATGCAATTGTAAAAAAATTCACCAAAAAAAAATTATTTTATGTTCCGTTTTTATGCTTTTAATGTCACTTGAATTCACTCGAAAACTTGAATTCACTCGTCACTTTGAAAACTGCAATCTCTTTGCCTCCGCGACAGGAATCGGACTTTTCGCATTTTTGATGTTTAATACGCTTTTTTAAGAGGAAAACAAATGAAATTCATTTTAATTTTTTTTTAATTCAAAAAAAAAAAAAAAAAAAAATATTTTTTTGCATTTTTTTTTCAAAAATGTTTGATTTTCACAAAATTATTTGATTTTTCACAAAATTATTTAGTTTTTCACAAAAAACGGACCCTGTGAAAAATCCTGGACAGACCCCTGAGTAGCAAAGAAGTAGTTGAACGTTCTTCAGATGAGGAGGAAAGTAGTAAGAGAAGAAATTCCAGTGGAGAAATATTAAAGAACTGCGTTACCTGCGAAAACACAGATTGGTGGGAAAATGGCATTGTAATTCATAACACTGCTGTAAGCAACAGGATCAAAAACTTGCTCAACTGCAACGTTATGGACCATTTTCAAATAATTCTGAGAAATCGTTAAATGCAGACAACATCGGATCGGTTTTTAGAGAACGAATACCAAGTTTTTCTTGAACGCAAAAAGACGAAAGAAATTTACACCCCTGCGCGAGAGGAAACACCTGAAGAGCTGTTATCTGATTTGTGGAAAGCGACTCCCTTTCCAAATAGCAACATCGATAAATGCTCTTCCTCCTCTCCACGTTTCACTTATGCCATCACACACACACAGCACACAGATCACCCCAGTACAAGCAAAGCGTAAATTTTTATTCATGCATTTCAAGTACAGTACTGTAAAAATAATATTTGTTGCTTTTCACAATTTTAAATAATATGCGTGATGTGGAACAGATTAATCCAATTTACATCATACTTAATGTGAAAAAAAATGATTCGCCACTCGAACTGAATTCTGGAACAATTGGCGAGGTTCCACTGTTGTGCCTATAACACATGGCGTGCTTAAAATTGATTTTTTAACAAACATAATTTGAAAAAAGTAAAAAAAAGAAAGAAAACATCCGGTTAATCGATGTCCAGTTAATCGGCGCTCTAGTACATCAATAATTATAGGCAAGATAATAAAGAACAAAGGCGTAAATAAATAGCACATATAAAGAAAACTGGATCGAAAGATAAGATAGCAAAATATATTTGAAGCAAGTGAACTTAAAGAATAGCAAAACAGGACTCACATTTTTCATTGCAAAGAACAATGACCATATTCCGCAGTAATGAAGGGAAAAAAAAGATCTATATTAAGCCCAGTTAAGCAAAATGTGAACGGATAAGTATGCAATCTAAAAAATCCACTGACCTACTAGCCTGACCTTTAGGGACAACAATCTTCACAAGGACAAACCACACGTGTCGTCGGGTTACTGCCGACCCACATTTCGAAGCCATATCGGAAAACAACAATGGAAAATTTTGAAGTTGGTATTGTCTGAGACGGAAGATTTGTGGCCACGCTATAGCAAGAGCACTTTTTACTACGGTATGTTTAGAGCACATGAATGACTACATAAATATGGGAAACAAAACACAACGGAAAAAAGGGTGAAGTAAGAAAACTCATTTCGAAAATGATGAGAACTAAGGAGTGGTTCTGTTGCCGAGGTAATAGTTCGTTCGCCGTCTAAAGAAAGCAGGTAATGTACGACTCGTACGGCTCACTCAAATTACCTGATTTCTTTCACTTGTACAGTAGAAGATAGTTAATTGAACAGTGGTTAGCTGAATCAACCACTGTAATGAATCAAATTGTCAAAAGCAGAACAAAATCCATCTTTATTGAATGAATCACTTTAATTAATCAAAACTGAAGAACAAACGTGATTTATATACATGAGATTTTTTTATTTTTTTTTTTTGTAATAAATGAAATACATTATTTATTTATTTATTAAGCTTTTTAACCTTGCTATCCCAGCTCGATTTTGAATTTAGTTAAAAATATGTAGCATTTTTAGTCTAACCGTGTATTTGAGTGAAGCTGAAACCGTAGTATTTAAAGCATTTTCTTCAATTGATTCAGCAGTACCAGGTAACTAAGGAAATCAAAATAGGATGCAAAATGATAACAATTGTTGCACAATGATAACACAACGAAACCGCCAACAGTGAAAGAATTTGTAAAGGAAGAATCAGAGATATAAAAAGCATACAGGTAGGTTCATGGCCAAAGTATTGCGGATAAAACTTATATGTTTGTGTTTGTTTCAATACAATTTTCGTGAAAATGAATTGATGTAAAAACATATCATGGTTTCATTCTTGGTACTGATATTTTCAGTTTCAGGCACTACACTATCGCAATTAACTAGTGTTCCGAGCTCCTTGGTTCCGAGTTCTGTTGATAAAAGTAATCATTGTTGCCACCCGAAAAAACGGAAATGAGTTTCAGAGAGTCAGACCAATGAAGGAAGTCTATAAGATAAGGATAGGAGGGATATGAATGCTCTGGAATATGGCCTGATGAAAAGACAAATTTGTTACATTCGTAATTACGAACGAACGTGTGAAGTCACATTTCTTACCAATTGGAAATTTAAAAATAACACCAAGTTGCTACATGTAGACACCTTTTACGGAGATTTTTCTTCCAGGTTACTGTAATTTTGAAAACTTTTTCGCTCCAAAATATTCTTTCCTCTCAACCCATCCTCACACATAAAAAAGATATCCAGATTGAAAAAAATATATCAACGTTACTATACTTTTTATGTATTTGTATATACATTCATGTACAAAAAAAAAAGATAGTACCGACTACATATTATGCTAGAAAATGAAGCATTCCCAAGTTTAAAACTATTTTTTTTTTTTTTTGCGTATCCCTCATTGCAATTAAAACGAAATTAAGTACTTAAAAAATACAAAAAATAATTTAACAAGCTTTTTTAGTTGAAATTGTCTAGTTGACGTATACGCCGAAAACTTCTCTCGACTTAATGACTAAAACCATTGACTTCAATCATCCCACTACTATTTGAAAGAAAAAAAAAAAAAAAAAAGACGAAAATTCCGAGAGACGTATGGAATCAGTGAAGATAATTTACACGTGCTTTACGATATCTTACGTTGGGGCAGGAGGGGGGGGGGGGGCAAAGTTACTGGGCTAAATTACGTTAGAAATCGCTCAATAAAAAAGGATCTAAGCTAATGTGGAACAATATACTAAAGGAAATTACAGTTTTCGCAGCAGGCAATTTAACCGTACACTTTAAATCAGTAAACTCGAAACTTTGGTGGGATCTTCTTGTCAACAGTTTTAGATAAAGGTTCATTTTATGATCGTCTTCGAGGACTTAACCACTTTTTATCACAAGCTTTGGGTGACAAAATGTTACAAATTTCGTTCTCAAAATTTCAGTGAAGTATATCGTGAAAGAAAAAAGAAATTCACAAAATAATATTATAAAATTTAACTTGTTTCGAAAGTAAAAAAAAGCAGAACTTACATCGAGGTACACATAAGCTAAACTTAAATGCATGTAATACCTAAAGCTATAATGCTTTTTTTTTTTTAAATTTTGGGTTGGTTGATTACAGTTACGTAATGCTAAAAATGAAGTCTTAACTTTATTTTAGATGATCTGACGTGAAAATTGGAATGCCTAACACACCCGATTAATGTTCTCTGTTCAATGCAGATACATTCAAAGCCAACTGAATATTCCCAAGTTAGAAAATAGCACCAGAAGGACGTGACTGTAATGAACACAACCAACAGATGGTAAAGCTGTGTTAAAAAAATTTCGCAATAATAACAGGTAGTAGAGGTATCCGCTATGACGGAATCCTACACGATCACACTAGGTTGCATCGGTATATGAAGACAGATTTCTTGTTTTTGAGTATGGTTTAGTCTAGAGACCTACTATATGCATGATTTAATCCAAGATGAAAAAGGAAATAGATATTGAACACAAAGTCATACTATCCTGAAGTCATTATGACTGAACACGACGTAACTTTGCTAGGATACCAGGATCAAGAAAACAGAAGTACAGATGGGCTGGAAGAAGCTACAATGTATCTTCAAGTGGACAGCATTGCCAGTTGTATAAATTGGGGCTTATTATACCACCAAAACATATCTTGTCCTAAATTCACGTTGAGAGTTCCACAGCCCTCATTTCATCAATGTTTTGCAACGAGCATTATTACCGTACTTTTGCAGGCTTAACCACAACGCGCAAATTAGTCCAATTCAGTCTCATGAAAAGGGCTTATTTTATTATTCTCTTACATGTTTTGAGAACATGTGTCCCCCCCCCCCCCCCCGAAATAACTTCAGTAAACAACTCAAGTTGCTCATTGATTCATCAAACAGAGAAGTACTCAAAAATGCACAGCCCGAATGTCCCAAACAGTTATCTAAATCCAGATGATATCCAAATTTAAAGCCCAAAAGAGCTCATTTCAAAACTCATCACGATGAAAAAAATGAAAATTGATTTCAGAGAAAAAAAAATTTTTCGGGTCATTGCTTCTCGAAAATATTAGCGATATCAAGCATATTTATATTCAAACCAGTTTTATGTAGATCTCCTCATGCTCAGGCATGCATGATCGATCTAGACAGGACGCACGCATGACCGGTGGTACTTACGAATAGAAGAAAAATGCAAAGTAAAAGTCTTCTCATCAATCATTAGCACCCGAAAAAGGAACACACCGAAACACATATATTTATCCTAAAATTTCCTTATAAAGAATAAATATCTGTTCTCAAATTCGTTTGCACATAGCCGATGCTGTTCAATCACGATTTACAAGCAGTTTCCATTTTAAGGCATTTTTGCGCAAAAAAAGACGTAATTTCATTTTACCTGGACTGGAACCTTTTAAATCGGAGCTTTGGTAATTCAAACATCGAAAACTCCGAGTGGTACGGCATATCTCCGGATATCAGGGGTCCTTAAACCCTTTTCAACCCGTGTATCATTACTGTGAGTATCCCCAACAAAAACACTTTAGTTTTACTAAAATGTGTTGTATTAAACTTTAATTGTTAAAGTTTACTTAACACGTTTACAGATTAACTACGAAATAATTCGTAGCACGTCATTTAAGCTGACAGACTTGACTATGAGTTCGCTTGTAGATGACAGATTTGTCGTTTTTGTACAGATTAGAATTTATACGCACTACATTGATATTAATATGGTATGGATACTTGGCTTCTAAGGAGATACCCGTTAGTTCAAAACTGGAGGGCAGGTCCTGTTTTTAGTCCAGCTCATTTGCTACGAATTTTCCGTAGCTTGGCAGTCAACATATTAATAATAAAAATCTAAAATTAGAAAAAAATTTTTAACGAACATTTATCATTGTGTTTTTAGAAATCAGGCATAAAATTTAAGGTTTCAGTAAAAACTGAGATTGCGGCGCTTGGTTTGCTAACAGGGTTCACCAGTGTTTGGCTGTAGCTTGGTCAAATACAGCGGTCAATCATCCTCTCCGTTGAGCTAGTTTCATACTTGTTTTTGATGCAAGTTAAATTCGAAAATAGAAAATATTCCAAGGAAAGAGAGTGAACAAACTAATTTAATATGCCTCGGTATAGAACTCGATAACGCATAACCTATACATCTATGTATATATATATTTTTTCTATACCCTATATCTAAGTAAAAATATAGACATTAGCTACTAAAAAGCGTATCCCCAGTGCACGGAAAACTGCTCTAAGTCGTGATGGCGAGTTCTTAAAAATATAGTTATAAATCAGAAATCATACCAGCGACCTTAGAATGCACACGTACATCGAGTAGAACACCCAATTTCAGCTTCATAGTGAGGGGGACTACAAAAAAATTCGAAACATTCAGTCAGGTTGGTCAAAGGTCAGGGGCATCAATTACCCTCCCTTTGGCTGTGGGGAATTATTATATTTACACGCAAGTGGGCGTGGTTCTTGCTGTTCTTTGGCATAATTTACATTAAGCACACATCCTCCCCCTCCCCCTTCCGAAAATTTTGAAATGACGGGCCAGCATTGAAGCGAACAGTTTTCGTGAGTCACGTTCCTTGCTTCGAGCCAGAGTTGCATTCTAGTTAATGTCTTTTTCGTCCCTTCTTGACAAACTTGAGAAAAGTATTCAGCAGGACGCCTTTATATCAAGTCATTTGGGGTAACTTTAAAACATGTTGGTTAAATTTATACCACTGCATTTTTTTAAAGCATTGTTAACCAAGGGAGATAAGGGGCCATGGTGCAAATCTGACTATAAACCCTCCTCCCCTTTAGAAATTTTCTGGGCCGAGGGAGGTGCTCTTGAAGGCATTTTTATCTTTTGAGGAAAGGGTCTCACTTTTGGTGTGGGACTCTGTTGTACCTGGGGTGCACCATCACATTTGGCAAATATTAGCACTCGTTTTAGTATATTTGACTTCAAAAGGAAATGTAGAAGGCCAGTGCTGTACACTGCAGGAAGGGCCTTAATAACAATTTTCTACTTTTAATTTAACAAAATAAGATTGCAACACTGTAAACAGCGCATCGTATCATCGAATCATTCAAAAGTTACGTTAAAAGTTCTCGTCTTTCCCTTATGATATTCTACGCAGTAAACGAAATTATAGAACTCTTGCGATGCTGTGATATAAAAATGGGGAAATTTAAATGATTTAGAAACGTTAACGTTTTGGTTTAAAGTTGCACTAGTTCCATTAAAATGATTTGTTCTGCACCTCATTTCACACTTGCTTCAAAGTTACCTAGTTGGTAGATGGGAAGATAACTTGGATCAAAGTTAATTACTCATTCCTAGTGGTCTTTATAATATTTTTTTCTCAATTTCGGATAACTATATTCAATACTTTAAACGTTTTCTTCACCTTTATGTCCATAAAGCAATAACACTTAAATTATGAGTGGGGCAGTTATTAATGGAGAAATTGAGGATAGAAATTACTGTCATGCAATCAACTCTCTTCACCTTTATGCCCCGAATGGACTCAGAAGTCCCGCTTACATTAATGTAGTATTCTGAATCCTATCTGGCTGGAATCATGCTGAAGCTTTCAAGTACCACTCCTTGTACTTCGCTGAGAGGTTGACAGATGGTACCTGCAATCGGAAAGTTTTCTTAGGGGCCCTAAGGCGTAGGGGGCCTTAGACCCTACTGATTTTCAAATTTTGCAAAATTAATTTGGGACATAAAGGATTACAGTCGAGTGAATGAAGCCGTTAAGGTGTAGATGGGTAGAAAGCTATGATCTGTTATATTGTTTTGGACCGTATTTGCAAGGGAAAAGGGATATAAATCATTATGTTGTCGGGCTCAAAAATATCCGTACTTATCGCACATTATTCTATTATTATTTAGTTTTTAAAATCAACACCTCCATTTTCTATGCACATAACATCTTCCAGCATAATTTAGATACATAAACTACAAGATGTCTAAGAACATGCTTAAATCTAACAAAAACCAGTAAGTCGTAGAACATTAATTACTACCTTCTCAAAGTTAAAGTTTAAAATCTGGTTTCGGTAAAAGAACGATGAAGAAATTTATTGCTGTCACAACAAAGAACTAATTAGGAGATGAAAAATCCGCAACACAAAGCTTTGAACTGTCAAAAATATTTTTACACAAAAGACTTCTGATAAGAAAAGCCTCAGCGTCGAACTTCAAAAGAACACTTAGAATTCCCCTCTCTCTCAAAGACAATCTTTTATTCAGTCTTAAAACAAGCAAACTTAACGTACACAATAAAAGGGTGCCAAAGAGATAAGGAAAATTAAAAAAACAAAACTTAAGACGGGAGAAGTTTAAGAGCAATGACAAAATGTCATTCAAGTATGGAATAAAAACAAATCGTGAATTTTGACAATATAGTCTTCAGTGGAAAGCTTGACCTAGATTCCAAGCGGCGAATTGCTCGATGAGATTGGAATAACTTGAAAGGTTTCAGAGAAATAGTCTTTTAATTTCAGACAACGCTTGAGAGTTGGAAGTTTTAAAATAACTTTTAATGGCGTTTTCTTTTTCTTCCTGAGTTTCGATAACTTGGCCTGAGATATTGACAACGGGCGGGAGGAACGAACAGTCATATGAATGCAGAAGGTGGAGAGATCTATTTCCAGCTGAAATATTCAAAGTAAAATTGGTGTTTACGAAAACTTTCATTCAAAGATACATTTCTAAAGATACATTCCGGAAAAGAGTTGACAAAGTTGAGCGTCAACGTCGCTCGTCGAGCTTTGACCTGAAGGAAGCAATCTACAAACACGTATTGCTGATTGTCATTTTAAGATAGATCAGCTTGATGTCTGCAACCGGAGGATTTCCTCACATTTTTTTTTTTTTTTTTTAATTCTTCTTTTCTTAAGTTATTCATTTCTCTGTAGGAGGGGTAGGGAGATATTTGCCATGACGAAAAATGTTATGGCACTTTTCAGAGCTTCTAGTACTCCTATGAAAAGGTGCGCTATGACCTTGACAAAGTTTACCTTTTTCGGAGGTAATAGGGAAGTATATGTGGTTCTGAATCAGTTAGGTCATCTTCATACAGTATTCCAACTCAAATCTACTCATATAGCACGTTTCTTTTTTATTGAACTCTCTAAAAAGAGGCAAACGTTGTCAAGGTAATAGCATAGCACTATAGATCATTTCTTCATCTCCCCCCTCCCTTACAGTTGATAGTAGTGGGGTTGAACATTTTCTTTTGCTTCGTGGACTATTTAGTTGCTAACTAAGGAGACTTGACAAACTAAATTCAACTGTAAAATGTAGTATTATAAGCTGGTCTTGAGAAATTGTCGAGCAACAAAAATATTACTTCTTGGTATTTTGCTTTAAATTTCAAGGAAAAAAAAGGAGCTTATTAAAGTGAAGATTTTCAAGCGGCTATGACTTGAAGAAATATTGCCAAATACGGTGGTGTGAATTTAAGTACCAGGAATCAAGTGTTGGGGTTTAAACTCAAGAGCAGTACAACATGATACAATCCAATACTACCAGCTTTAAACCAAATATGTTTTCGGTCACTCTATTTCTATCTTGCTATTTCACTAAGAAATTGATACTCATCGCATTATCTTTACCTCAGTACACAACTTTGTGCATACTAATATCTGTACCTTAAAACCAGACGAGCGTAAATCCATTTTCATTATTTTCCAGGAGAGAACAAAAATGTTTGTCGGATGCATACAAAGGGTGAGGCTGCGTTCATTTGGGCACACTCGAGTTGCGCACCGGGCAACCCTAAGAAGGGGTTGTCCAGCAAGAGAAGTTATCGCTGATCATGATTTGCGCCCTTACTTCCCCCCGAACCAAGAATTATCTCAAGTTCGCAGGGGTTGCCACTCCTGCATCTTTATCAGTGAAAGTCTCGTTGGCGAAGATAAATGAAACGTAAATTGAATTTATTTTTAACGCCTTTGAAAAAAAGTAAAAGACAATTAATTGAATTTTTTAATTAAATTTCTTCTGTTCACCTGATTTCTTTTGTACAATTTGACCTTTTTGGAAAAGTTTAGGAGTGTACAAATATCACGGAATTGAAGCTTTGTCACAGATCCGGACATCAGCGGATTTTATGGGGGTTGGGGAAGGGGGCTCTCCTAAAGAAGCAAAATTAGTTCATCTGCACCATTAAATATTTTTTATTTATGTCTTCACAACACGAGTAGGAGGTTAAACTATTTAGCATAGACAAAACATATTTGAATAAAATCAATTTGTTTTGCTACAGGAGTAATATTGCAGTGCAGTCAGCTGTTAGTGTGAAATGATAATATATAAGGCTGACTAATTTGGAATTCAAGGGTACTTAATATCGTGAATGTATATATGTGAATTATCGTACTATTTTGGTAAGACTATAAAGTTAGGTAGCTAATTATCTTGAAACGATTTACGACCACATTCGAAGTGAGTTAGTATGTAATGTTTCTGAGCATTAGGCTTTAAGGATTTTTTAAAAAACATTTTAATGGAGCCTCATGAGGACTTTTTTTTTCCAACTGTAAAAAATAAAACTTTTGTGTTTTGAACCAAAAACTATTTCTGTACCTGTCCCTGGTTCTAGTCATTTCAAAAATACGATACCGTGACTTTAAAAAACTTTCTTGTAGCTCCGCTGTTAAGTAATGGGCGATTCTCTGTAAACTGGTAATTGGCTGTCCGGACTGAGTATTTTAAAAATAATAAAGTGTAATAAAGTAATTATCGCTCCTAATACAAGTAAAGCATTAATACTTTGTTGCCCAATTGTATTTGGAGTGATAACAATTTAATTTTTTTTTTTTCTAGAAATTATCTAAGCGACAAAAACACAGTCCCCTGGCTGTCCCAATCCCATAGTCTAACTGTTAAAGATAGTATTTCAAAAAACCTATTAACACTACAAAAATTTGGTAATTAATACCTAAAAATAGAATAATGAAGCTATATTTTTCTTATGAAATAAGGTATAATTACGTGTTTCTAAAACTTAAAATTGTCATGTAAATTCTGTCCGGAGTTTTTTCAAACAGTCCCCTGCAACAAATTCAAAGCTGTAATCCGAAAAATCTATAACTTTTGCAAATTTTTTTTGGCATGAAGTTTAAAGTAATCAGTGAATTTGCCGAAATCGCCGAGAACGGCGTTGAAACGCTACTTTGCTTAGATTGAGAGCCACATTTGTGATGAAAGTATGCATCAGGGTCGTTGCGAAAACAGTCCTCTGGGAAGCGATTTTATTAATGTCAATTAATTTAATTATAAAACATATTAGTTATTATGTCCACGATTTGTGCCTAAATTTATAGGTAGTCTCGTAACTAATTATGTTCCAATAGTTTTGCAGATATTACGCAACAAAGAGCAAAAACACAGTCACCTGGCACAGTCCCCTGCCTAGTTATACTAGGCGGGGGACTTACCCCTGTCATGATTTATCGGAGAAACACAAACTGCAATTGGCCCTCTTTCAAACCAAAGTAATTGACTCATTTTCTGAGCAATAGAATTATAATTATACGAACATTTCAAAAAAACCGTGCCCGGACAGATTTCGTGTGAAAAATGACGAGTTTACAGAGAATCGCCCTAATCACAAACCAATAGTTATAGTAAATATAGAGTTCATCCTGACCTGCTAACGATTTCCCTAATTTTGACGAAACCTGTATGTTCGCATAATTTTAGGATCGCCTATTAGTTTTAATAAAATTTTGATATTCCGATTTATTTGGATGCTTAATTCTTCATCATTTTTTTATGCGGGAAATGAACCTATATTAATTTTACTGCAATTAATAAGGTGTACAGTAGTAAAAAAAATCAATTTTCACAAAACATGACTTATGCATTTTCTTTGACCATTAACAAGTTATATAGCGACCAAATAAAATATGTCGAGACGCATTTGAAAAAATGTATAAATTATTGACTTAAAATCTAAATTTAATATTATTTTTGGCCACATAATTCGCACGGTGTGTGATGATGTTTAAATCATATATTCAATAGTGGCACTTGGCACATAATTAAAACCTTTATGTTTAAAAGAAAATCAAGCAATAAATATAACATGATCAATGTTGTGAGAGAATTGTAGAGTTTGAGAATAAATCGGTTAAAAATAATATTACGCAAAACCTTGATTTTTTACTAAGCTATATTTTATTGTGTCATTTCTGTTTTCAGGGTGCGGTATAAGTAGAAGTACGTATGCTTGTTTATAACACATATTCACATTGTTATCCGTGATCTTCACAATATTGAAGGAACATGTAGTTACTAATTTAGTTCTGAGTTATACAGCAATGCATAATCAAGTTATAACTTCTAAACCAAAGAAATAGAAACATTTGTATACCACGTACGAACCACGTCGTACATCTAATTTCCCCCAATTGCTATACTCATTCTTCCTGGAAATGCTTTTAGTAAAGGCTTTTAGGGAATTTGCACCTGCGTTTACAATTCTAGAAACATTCCAGCTTAATCTCTGAATACTACTATTGTATGAGGTTCATACCTCCCTCTAAGTAGAATTGATAAGGCCCCATACATACAAAAGAAGCATTCTTACTCGATATTGTTAAGCAGATTTTTGTGTGAGACCTTTTAAAAGATAAGAACAACCTGTAACGGTGGACTCCTTTTCGACCTTTTCCTGTTTTGCCCTCAGAACTAAACAATAGAGTACACCTGCCCGTTTACAATGGAGAAGCAGGCATCAGGTAGACCCCCTGTGAGGCTATTGAGGGGAAGGATAATGGCGAGCAACCGTGACTGGAATGTCAAACCAGTTTCATAAACGTT
Source organism: Uloborus plumipes (assembly GCA_038373865.1). Taxonomy (NCBI): domain Eukaryota; kingdom Metazoa; phylum Arthropoda; class Arachnida; order Araneae; family Uloboridae; genus Uloborus; species Uloborus plumipes. Next base: position 57,006 of record JAXGGA010003514.1, on the reverse strand, counting down.
TACCTTGTAACTCTATACTCTGTGTACACCTGTGTAACTCTGCTGCACACTAAGAGCAAGAATGGGGGAAATTTAAAAATTCATCCCTGATTTTATGTATATACGTATAAAGTATTGCTATACAATTTCATTACTTTTTAACAATTTAACCCTCGTGGGTTCCTTGGGGTCATATGTGACCCCAATGCAATTTCTGTTTAATATATTTTGTTAATCAACCATTTGTTTTTAATGGCATTTTGCGGCTTTTATTCTTCTAGTTTTCTATTCAAAATAATGCTATTATTGTGTTTTATTTTTCCCGAATTGCATTTTTTGCACATAAGACCCTTGGGGTCACTTCCCCAGAAGGCCAAAAAAAGAGGACGTTGAAACTTTTGTCCAAGAGAACTGGACAGAAAATGCATCGAAAAATGTCATAAGTGTTTGAAATTCACTTGCAAAAATCATGTTTTTTCTGGTCTGTAACAGATGTAAATAAATCTACAGTTATTGTAAGTTTTTCTCTAAAATTATAATTTTAATTCATAAACTAAATTTTACTTTAATTGTATCTTTTTATTTTTTGTTTTTTTAGCATTAAAAAGTGTGTGAACTTAAATAATGCATGTACCATTCAATAATTATAATGAATTAATTAAAGGAAGCATTGGGGTCGTTTATGACCCCAAGGGTCTTGAGTGTAACTGAAATGGGAGGGACCCACGAGGGTTAAAAAGGTCTATACTTCCGGCAAAAAAAATGGAAAAACATATTGATTTTTTTACAAGTTGTATACTAAATGGATCTTGAAACTTTTCATCTCTCCATATCATTATCTATGAACACCACATGATCTGATTTTTATACAATTTTGTGCATAAGATAAAGTTACGTCTAAACTCCTTAAAATTTCCGTAATATTGATCATAAGCATTGTTTTTTAATATGAATTTATTAAGTAAAATTGAAGACATTTCTGCATCAGAATCAATTTTTACAATGTTCCGAGGTAATTAGAACGTGAAACATAATTTTTTTAAAACAAATTTCCTGTTAAAATGTAAGTGAAGCTTCACTTGGAAATTCATTGTTGACCACGGTCATAGTTGAAAAATGCTTTTATTTAAATGTATCTCCGATTTTGAAAGTAATATTTTTATATGCAAGGTATATTACAGATTGGTGAACTTCTTTTTATAATTTTAGTAAGTAGGAATTGGCTTTAAAAAATAAATAAAAATAAATTTTAAAAAGTAAATAAATAAAACCCTTTATCATATTACTTGTTTTTCGTTTTAAAACCCTAATGATAGCATATGAAATGATTTTTCTTTTTTTTCGAAAGTTCGCATGATACTTTGAGTTTAAAAAAATCGAGAAAAAAAAATAAAAAGAACATCAAAATAAATACACTTTGCAAAAAGAAAAAAAAACTTTCAGTTTTTCTCTTTTACTGTAAAAAGAATGCACTTCGGATTTTATTCCACCGCCCCTCCCCCGCTCTTTGCTTAAAATGAAATAAATAAAAAACTGAAATAAATAAAAAATAGTTCTAATAATAAAAAGTATTCTCTAATGCAGGGGTGCACAACTTTTTTCAGTGAAGGGTCATACACGTAACATGAGCTCTATTGGAGGGCCGCATTCAAGTCTGTCATTTGGAGGGGCCATGAAGGGTAATCGCCCCCTCCCTCTTTCCCAGGCTTTGAGAAATTGTCACTTTTTTTTATATTTAATATTTTGTCACATAATTTGCATTGAGTACACATCCTTTGGTCAATGGAAAATTGAAAAAGTGACGGGCTTGGTAGCATGCACCAGTATTTTGATAAATGTAAGAAAAATTTATACTAATTAAAATATTAACTCTTTTCACTAAATAACTTCTTGGGGAAAAAATAATAACTTTATTAAAATACGAAACTGCAAAATATTGTAGATACATGATTCATAATAAAAAGGTAAACCTTTTTCAGCGAAGAAAAGGTTATGAGCTACTGGATGCTAATTAGCCGTTCTTATGACAGTTGATTAACCATCATAGGCTGAAAACTTTGCATGTTTTGAAAAAGTGGTTAAATAATGTTGAACTTTATCACTTATAGAAACTAAAGAAACTAAGCTTTTTATTCAGCAATACAAAATCAATATGTAATTCTAGCAAAATAAGATCCAAAAGTAATCTTGACAAAACAGCAAACAGCGCAAAAGCAACTCGGCCACAGTGTGAAGACAAAATTATTCCATTAGCTGGATATTATATGAATACCAAACAAAACGATGTGTTAACGAAAAGTAATTATATCAAAAAATTACAAACATTATATAAAGTAAAAATTCCGAGAAATGCCATGAAATCAAAATTAGCATTTGGATGGCTGTGACTGAAAATTATGTACCGATTTTGAAGTATGGGTTCATTGTTGACAATGGAAATTCTCAACATGCTTGCATTTTCCTTAATATTGATTTGTCATGGAGGTGAAGATTTTTAGAGCTCCAAAAGTCCAAACTATTAGAAATTTGATTTGCATATATCAGAGGTCAGCCGTCAGCAAGGCAACTAATTCCATCTTCAAGAGCTTCTTCACAAATACTCCAAGTAAGATAATTTTTACGAAAAATATCCATTCGCCACGTGGTTAGTGCAAAAATTAAAAAATGTTCGCATTTATTTAAAAAATCAGTTTGTAGTTTTGTTCAATATGATTTATATGTTGCACTACTCCAAAAAGAAGAAGAAATATCGTAACCTGAAAGCCGATGCTAAAAGATAGCGGAAAAATTATAGGTAAACCCTAAAATTACGTTTTACATGTGGTATCGAAAACACAAAAAATACCAAAATTCCATAAACATTTAAAATATAAAAGTCAAATAATTGGGATTTTTAACATTCAAGTTAGAAACATAGGCCTTGAGCAATGAAATATTAAAAAATATGTAACATATTTCAAAATGCTGTTTTTTTTTTTTTTTTTTTCAATTTTTTTTTTCGTTGTGGTTGTTACTATAAAAAACATTAGGTTTGCTGAACCAGTGCATAGAAAGCTATAAAAGTCTGTTGTCCACTAGTTCGTAATTGAAAATTGAAATTTTCAGACCTACTCTTTTCTGAAATCTTTCTTCAAACGAATTTTGGAGTGTTTTTATATGGTGTATATAATTTAAAATCTTCCCAGGAAAACCTTCTTTTACTTTTTCCATCATCCTCTAAATTGCTTTTTTCAAAAAAAATTTTTTTTTTTTTTTCACTTTTCAACACAAGAAGAAACCAAATGCATTAGCGGACCGCAGGTTGTGCACCCCTACTCTAATGAATAATGTTCATCAAAAAAAAAAGGGGGGGGGGGTCTGCACAGGCACGGGTCTTTCTGATAAAAAAATAAAGAATTTCGAATTTTCCATTATTTTCCATCTCCAAAAGTAAAGTAGTAAGTTAAAATTAATTTTTCTTCCTGAGATGGAGTCGTAGTTGAATTTCCTAAAACCCTGACTTTTAAGTCGGAGTCAGGAGTTGGTTATTTTTCTACCAACTTCGCAGCCTACGAGTGCGAAGTATGGTTATCGATTTTTGTGAGTAACTTTTTTCACATTCATTGAACTTTCACGTTTTTGTTAGAAAATCGTTCACTGGCTGAAGTTCAAGTTATCTGAACTGCTCAAAAAATACTCTAAAGAGAAGTAAAATAATAATTAAAAAAAATCTTCATAAGGAGTGTTTTCTAACAAAGTTTGTTTGAAGCAACTCCGTCCTTAGCTTTGGGCTCTATATTTGCCTCAAATTTTCCCATAAGCACTTATCTTAAATTTGAACTGTTCAAACTTCTGAACAAATGATTGTTTCAATTTAAAGAAGAACAAGAATTTCCGTCAAGAGCTAATCGAACCTACTTTCCCGTATACCAGCATTGGCATTTTAGCATCTGATCAATATTCGCTTAATTATATAAGATTGCAAATTATGTCACGCATACCTTTTTATTACGCAAAGCAGATTTCTAAAAACAAAAGATGCCTTTCTCGTCTGAGGAAATACGCGAGTAAAAAGTAAACAAAATAATAAAGTTGTAGCATCTTTTTAAAAAGAATGTTATAAAAGTTCCTCCGTAGAAAAATTCCTTAATTATTTTGAAAAAAGAATTAATAAAGCAAAAGGGGCATCAAAACGCATTTTATCAAAAAAAAAAAAAAAAACTCGTTCCTAAATAAAATATCTCGAAGTTTATTTTTTATCATTAGCCAATAATTAAAAATAATTAATAAATGTTATCTTAAATGAATAATTTTTGCAAGAAAAAAATGGTCTGCAAAATGAATAAAGAAATAAATAAAAGAAAAGAAATAAATAATGCGATATTTTTCCGATGCGTTAAGTCACCTTTCACGTCTTGATTCATTTCTTTTTTCCTTAACTTCAACAGAAAAATTGACTAAAAAGGACTTATGAGACATTTGTAAACACATATTTTATTTTAATTAAGAATCATTTTCATGTGAACGAAGGAATAATTGTTCGCGAAAGAGTCAAAAAAAAAAAAAAAAAACTTGGTTCCTATTTGAAAACAATCAACCAATCCGACTTGAATGGGTTTCTGATTCACCGTTGTACAAAATGCTTATGCGAGACTACAAATGGCTGAATGAGAATGTGGGTAAGAATGGAGGCATATACTGGACCACAAATGGCGGACTACAGCTTGGCTTTTCGACCGTCAGTGCTTTATCGCATTTCACGCATAACTAGTTCAGGGTGATGATAAGAGTTTGGGACATAAGAGGAATAGACGAACGCGGATGGAATCCCTGTAACAAATCAAAAGTGAAATTATAGGTGACTTTTTTGACCTCAGAAAATTTGGAGGTCAATAACTCGTACATTGTAACGAAACAGAATTAGTCTTTTTTAAGACTAATTCTGTTTCGTTTCATTTCACTCATTTGATTGATGGATGATTCTCATATGTAGCAAAGGTACAATGTTATTTTCATATAACAAGTATAAATTCCGTTCAGTAAAACGTATAACGAAAGTTTCCATTCAAGAATAAATGCTTCCGTCAATGCACCTCACCTGAACATTTTTGAATTAATAAAAAACTTGAAACTTGCTCAAACTGATACTAAACAGCATTCGCAGCGATGATGAACAAACTACAAATAACAATACTAAACAAAAACAAGATTTTGTTCAAGAAAAAATGTCATAACTAGAAAACAACAAGTTGGATGTGTTGTCTTTTTTGAAATACGTGTCATACAGAATACCTAAAATATAACTTTAGTTTAATAAATATTTTTGAAGTTTTCAGTATTGCATTGTATTTTTTATGCTCAACAATTATATTCTATTTTCAGTTATTTAAAAATGATTTTGTAAATAATTAACTCAGGAGATTAAATAATTAACTTTTATCAAAGACTTGATAATATTCAAATTACACATTCTCTAAAATGTGTCATGCTTTTATAGTATTGAAGAGAGTACAATTTCATGCTATTTGTTATACTTATGTTACAGAAAATTACATTAATTTATTGTTGAACAATTCCGCGGAACTGTGATATTTTCAAAACAGCATATTGAACAAAAGAATTTTTCCCCCTTGGATTATTGTATTTTTTAAGTTGAATTTAATGGTATAGTTGAATTAAAAAAATAATTTTTGGATCATTAATAAAAATTTCTTCAAATAATGGACTCTGACAAACCTGCTACTTTTTCCAATATCAATCAGTCACCATACTTTTAACAAATTTTTAAGAATCATTCAAAATGTATTTCAGAAATTCTACTACACCATCAAATTCAGCTTAAAAAATACAAAAATCCAAGTGGAAAATATCCCTTGTTCAATGAATATTTTGCGTTTCATATTACAAAATACAGTATTTTGCTTTAAAAATATTAACCGTGGAATTGCCTTGTAAACAATATTCATCTCTGTTCCTTCTTCAAAGAATACTTAAGGGTTTAAAAATTGATTAAAAATTATTTAGAAAACATTTTTCCTGCCGATTACGAATAATCAGCAAATCGGCAGATTACTGATTACTGCCTATTAATCCGTGCAATTCTAGTTTGTTCGAAAAATTTCACTAATTTTAACAAAACAGCTTATAACGTAAATCTTTCCCCTTTATTTTCACAAAACTCTAAAATTGATCAACAACAATAGTCTGTCATGAAATAAGAAAAATAAATAAATAAATAAAATAAAACATAAATAATTGAATAAAAATAAATTACAGGATGAAAATGTAATTGTAATAGCTAAAAGCCCGGATTATGTACACTAAAAACAGGAAAATATACTTGAAAATATGCACTAAAAATATTTAAAATTTGCACTAAAAGTTGAAAAAAAAAAAAAAACTACTAATAATTTTTACCTACACAGGGAAAATTTGTTATAATATCTAATAAAAAATTATCTATCTAGCATTTGTTAATAATGCTAGAATTTCGTATTGAAACAATAATTCGTGCAAAAAATTAAATGCACATTTATTGATTTTGCTACAAAATCACAGTTTGTATTTCAATATTTTCTTCAACAAGGCACGGCCTTTTGTCTTTGAATGTGATTTCTGATGATTTTTTCTTTTCTCATTGTAGTCTCTGTAGAGTCTCTGTGTTTATTTAAGTGAAATTTTTTCAATGGTCTTAAAATTTTCTTTGTGCTGAACAAAATGTTTGTTTTTGAAAAACGCACTAATATGCATTTATTTTAAAATGCTCCGTTTTTATGCATGTATATGCAATAGATACAAAAATATGTAACTATATATGCACATATGCATTAGCATGTAATCCTAGCTGTAGCTTCAAAAAAAAAAAAAAAAAAAAAAAAAAAAAAAAATTTCGAGAATAAACATACGTAGATTTATGTTTTTGATTTTTATAGAAGCTAACTTTTACATATGTGTAATATATGTTTGTAATGTATGATGAATTATAGAACTTACTTATAGAAATAGTGATAGATTCAAGTATAAAATTGAAGGGGCAAGTGGATAAAGGTGATAGGTAACAATTTTAGAAAAACTTAATTTTTACCATGAATAAAGGTAATAAGGGATTTTTTTTTTTTGAAAGCTTTTTCTAGAAATTTAAAAGATTGTCACATATCACTTTTATTCACTTGCCCCTTCAATTGAGTTTGTAAGTTAACACAATTGAACACACACTAATTGAATTTGTGTAAATCGGCGAAATTCAAATGTCATATATCACCTTTATCCATTTGCCCCTTCAATTATGTTACATAATTGCCATTGTGCATGGAAATGACAATACCAGATATAATACATGCATTTTTCTTCAGAGAATTGTCTTATAGCGTGATTATTGTTATTAGATTTTATTTTGTCTGCGAACCATTAGAATCTATTTTTAAAATAATTCTTAAGATAGACGAGGCACAGTTATTGTAACAGATGTATGATGTATTATTACGTTTTGAATATTTCTAGTTAAACGATATTTATAGAAAGAGACTATCACTTTATACTTTAGGAAATCTGAACATTCTATCTGATCAAAAATCGTTCCTCCCTCACAAAAGAAAAAAATCATTAAATTTTTGTGTATTTCCTGCAATTCAAAAAGTATGCAAATAAATTTAATTTTAGATTTAAGCCTGTTATCTCTTTTCAGATTTAAAAATACGAAAAACGTAACACCTTCGTACTTCCCTATATAATCTTTCCCTTCATCTCGCCGAAGTATTTATATTTATGAGAAATTTATAAATAAATAAATATATACATATGTACTTAAATATAATATATACATATTGTATATGCAGATAAAAAAATATATACACATATATATTTAAATATCTGCATATATATTTATTTCTATTAAAGCTGCAAAATTAAATAAGTTTCAAAATATTGTATTTTTGTTGAGTAAATCCGCGATATATTGGAGACTTTTTCACTGTCCAAGCTATTGGGTCAAGAAATCTTCGCCAAACAGGGAAGAGGTTACAAAATCATTCACGCAGATTTGAGCTCGGCCGGGGGGAGACTAATTTTCTGCTTCACCAGTCTTGGTCCGGGGAAGCCCTTTTCTCCCCCCGAGGTGCGCAACTCAGGTCTTCCCGTTCAGGGCTCATTTAACGCTGCTGAATAATTGTAAAATAATTTGTTTTCTAGAATAACGTTCTCAAGGGTCGATGCGGCCATTCCACATGCATTGCAGCATGATTGCAGTAACAAACTGAAAGTCGCCATTTTTGGACTTGCGCTTACCTAGGTCCGAGGTACAGACATGCGCCCCATCAACACGAACATTCCCAGAAAACACCAAACGGCCCAAAACAGAAAAACGATTCAAAGCAGCGATTCAGAACACCTTAGCGGCATAAAATCGCAATCAATGGGGAGGGAAGCCACGGGAGGGTGCACCCAATTCCTCAACTCTCCGAAAGACACAAGAGAGGAAACATCGCGCTAATGAGCCGTCAAGAGAGATGAGGTTCGGGAATCGCATTAGCCACGAAATCACATCCTCCGAGAATCCATTCGCCGTGCTTTGTTTCGTCCCGACTTATCTCTGGCCGGCCAGGATGTCACGTGACCGCCCACCCTTCATCGCCGAAATCATGGGCGGCCACATTCCTCATTAGTAATTGCGCCAGACTCCTTCCACCACCGCCACAAACGATGCTGGAATGGAAAAGAACATAGATAGGTGCGGACAAATAGTACATGAAAAAATTGATGATCATGTAGGTTTGGTCGGTTCGTTACCAACGCGATCCGGAACACCAGACCTACCAGTGGCGTAGCGGGAGATTTTTCACGGAGGGGGGGGGATGTCCAATTCTACTGTCACACATAAGAAAAAGAAGGGGCAAAAAACAGTGAAACATGAAACCCCGACTTTACATTTCTCAGGGAACTTATATAGTTTATGTTATTTAAGATAAAACATAACTGGTCTTTTTCCATAAGAATTTTAAATAAGTGTTTTTAATCTCCTGTTGCGTAATGCTTGACTTCCGTTCTAAAAAGATGGAAGAGTTGCAGGGACGTCATTTCAAGTTTTTCCGGGGGGGGGGCGGCAAGGGTAAAAACAGAATGCAATTTCACCAGAAAACATCAAAAGCCACGCCCACTTATCTGTAAACACATTGATTTCTCAAAGTCAGGGGGTGTGCAATTGACCCCCCCCCCCTAAACGACGGGCCTGCCGTGTTGTCTCAAACTCTTTGAAGTAAACGTCAGAAAAATTTGCATTTATTTTTTGTTAAAAATCTACTTCTAAAATGACTCTTCAAACATTGCAAGGATCCTGAAGGAAAATATTTAGCATAATTTTCTAAAGAAACTCATCTATAAACTCGAAGCGAAACAAGTTAGTTTTCGAAAAAAGATTCTTAATCTCAAGGGTTCACACAAAATAGTTGAAATATACCTTTATAAAATAGCTAAAATTCCAGCAAACCAGCATCATTGTTTCTGAACACATAATAGGGGAGAAATTCTATGCCATTCTTTAAAATAGTTTTGCCATTTTCCCTAAAGATAAACAAAACTAAGAAAACTTCACAAAAGATTCACAAATGGCTCGGAGGAAGAAAACGAACATTTGAATAATAGAAACAACTTTTTAAAAACTACTAGTTCTTTGAAACATATTTTATTATTTTTAAATATCAAAGTTTTACGAGGACAAGATAGAAAATTGCTACAGAGAATAAAACTTTAAATGATAGATTTTATTATTATTTCTTCTATTTATTATTATTTCTCAAAATATAATTGTCCCTGAATGCTTTTGATCTACAAGAACACAAATATTTAATATCAGAAATTTAATGCGAATATTTTCGCTTTTGATTCATTTTCACTATTAATAAATATTGCAATGCAATCATAATTTAACTGCATTATTTAATAATTCAATTGCATTAAAGCAACAATTTCACGCATTAAACACACGGAAAATCGGTGGATTTTCATTCTGTTCAATTTTTTCCCCCATGCCAGACTTAAAAAAAAAAAAAAAAAAAAAAAAAAATTGAAAACCAGTAAAGAAACATAATATTAGTCTAAGATTTAACTGTACGCACTTTCTATGTTCTGTCTTTTACTTGGCTTGGCCTTCCAACAGTACAAATAAAAAAAAAGTAATAAATAGTTGACTACGAGATACGAACTATATTGACTGACCCAAAGAAATGACATGAATTCTCTTTGCCTAGAGCTAATTTCAAGCTTGTTTTAAGGAAATGAGTAACAAACCTTATCAAGCTGTCAAGCCCAAATAGGATTTTATTTCTACTTATCTAACCTTGACTTCTTATAAGTGGATTCGTCACCTACTTCCTGTCACTTCGGCTCATTTTTTCCTGGTAAGCGCCTTTTCTCTGTGGGTGACCAAATTATCCGTATCTCCAGCTGAATCCCATGTCATATCGTGATTATTAAGTAACTAGCTTTGCCAAAGGCGAGTAGCCTAATTTGCCAATTTTTGTGCTTGGTAATGAGTGTATATTTCCGTCATTTCATACATTATTCGGAAATCAACATTCGAGGAAAATTTAAAAAATCAAAGTTACCTTATGGATTAATTTCAAAAATAAGCACATTATTTTGCAGGGAAACAGTACGGTCTTAAGTTCACAACAAAGAACAATTTCATTTACTTTTTTGTAAAAAATTATACAGACCTCATCAACTGGGGAAGAACTTCTTCTCTTGGAATTAAAAAACAATGAATTTGGAATATTTAGCTTGTAACAACAATTCATATTTTCTGTCACGGTTCATTTTAAATCACTAAATAAAACTAATACGTTTGCAAATCGAACCTCAACTTATAATTTTCCTGTTCCTCACAGGTGAACCTGCCTTTTTTCTTGCGAAACTTGGTGAGAGGTCACTTGCATTTCAAGAATTCATTGTGCAGTATCACTCAATTTCACGAAGACCTGAAGTTTAATGAACTGTTTTTTTTTTTTTTTTTTTTTTGTTCTTTTCTTTTTTTAACTTCCCCCGAAAATGTAAGCCAAGTTATGTGCATCAGTTCTCAAGGCGAAGAAGGAAATGGAAAGAAAGCACAATGGCTACTTTTGCAATATCCGTAACGGAGAGAAAATAGCTTTATTAAATGGGCCCTCAATCGGCAGGTGGGACGTTACTTGGGGATGGCATGGAAACGGTGGTAAAAAAGGGCGGAACAACAAAGTCGTTCGGGATAATTAACGCTAAGCGGGGAAAAGAAAGGGGGAAACGTATGGACGTGGGAAGATGCTGCCCGCGATAGGAGGTTGAATTGGATGCGTAGTTGATTCAGGTATGTATCCAATCCGCTGATATTGTTTTGATAAGAAAAAAGTCTCATTAAAATGTGCTATTGGAGCAGGAAGAAAAACATTTCCATGAATCCTCGGAAGTTCTGCGATTCCATCAGTCTAAACTTCCAGGGTTGCTTAAGTTCATCCAGTATTCTCTTCATGAAAAGAGAATTTTTACTCAAAACACAAAAGAACAAAACTATTAAAAACATTTGAACTATTACTCTTCAGAAGGAACTAGCTTAAAATCTGCTTGAATTATTTTGATTCTGTGCATCTCAATACCTGTTTCTAAGTAAATATTTAGTCAAGGGCTGAAATTCAGTTCGGCGGGAATTAGACTCCCGCCCACGGCAGATTGAAAACGAACAACTTTTAATAATTATGTTGTGTTGTGAGAAAAACACAACGTACCAAACACTAACTTTTCCATGGTTAGAGCACATAGAACGCTGAAATAGTCAAACTAACAATGTCGTTATTTTTCTCCCCTCAAAAATTATAATCTCCTCCAATCTTGGAGAAAAGTCTCTTCTGCAACAAAACACTAAATTTTAGCTCTTAAGAACGTTTCAAGGGACGGAAAAAAAAGAATTTTAGTTTAGTGGGTTCGTGGTGAGCCTTATATTTATAATTTTTATTAATCTCTAAAGTTTTGCAGACATCAATAAAGTGTTTACTGAAACCAAAGAAGGCCTTAAATGTAAGAAAAATGTTGGTTGATGTAAGGAAATCGAAAAATAAATATTAAATTTTTCGTTGTTTTTGAGAAGAAATTGTATGGAAAAAGTATTTCTAGCGAAAATAATAAAACGTTCTAAAAAAGATTAGTTTCTCAAGAGAATTTCAATCCTACATCATAAAGCATCCAGCAAAAATATTAATAACCCAAAACGGAACATAGGTTTGGTTTCCATACATTTCTTTTCTAATATCCATCAAATCAATTAAGTATCTTACAAAGAAAAAAAATAAAGAGTTTAAAACTATCAATCAACATCAAGGATGTCTACAGCCATTTTCGACGGTAGCTGTGTGGTATTAATTTTCATTTCTAGAAAGATATCACATTTTTTATATATATTTTGGAATTACTTTTTAAAATTACCGGCATCGCATCTATAAGTAAAAAAAAAAGAACTCAAACATCTATATTTTACACTAGCGGTACCCGCACGGCTTTGCTCGTGGTATAAAATTAAAAGTGCATTTGTAAAATAATTGATATAGCAGAAAAAATGCTCTATTTTAGTTTTATTCAACTATAATTCCTTCAAAGTGATATAAAGATCTGATATGGACTCCACACTACTTAATTTTACGTGTAAATTTCTTAGTAGATGCCTTAAGTGCTAAAATAGTGCTTGGAGTGAGCAAGATAACAATTCAAACATTTGTATCCCTAGTTTGCCACGAAACAATGCAAAAAAATCTTTTACAATGATTATAATCTCCTAAATATCGTCGATTTTAACATTCAGTGGATTTTTCGCAAATTATCGCCAACAGCGCAAAATTGAACCTAAATCAAAAAAAAAAAAAATCGCCAATTTGGCGTCAAATACTTGGCGGTCAAAAGCTTGGCGATATATCGCCAAGTGGTCGCGCCAATTCATATCACTTTTGTTAACCAATTCATATCACCTTGCATTGAAAACACTGATTTACCCGATAAATGGGGTAAAACACCCCCTTGGAACGAATGCAACCCCAAGGGAGATGGAGAAAAATAAGCCAAAAGAGAAAATAAGAACAATTTTGTTGATAACAGAAACCAACAGAAATCTTACCGAAGTTTAAAAGAAGAAGAAAGTTTTCTTTCCTAGCTTAAAAAACAAAACAATACATTTTCCGAAATGAAATACTTAAAAAAAAAAACGATGCAATATGGTAATTGATACGATATTTCGTTAATCTGTGCTTTAGGTACCCTTTTCTCGCTAAATGAACGATAGGCGCGCCAAGCGTGGTAACCCTAGCTATTTTGCGTAGTTGACTTTTTGAAAACGCGCCAAGCAGGGTCCCAAAGCATCTTCACCGTTAAAAAGACAGGGTTGCCAGAGAATTGGAACAAAAAAATACTACGCCTCCTCTAAAAAAAATATTACAAAATACTACTGTTTCCAAACGTTGCCAAAATCAATGTTGCTGAAATGTGAAATCTATGAAAATGAAAAAAAAAAAAAATCCGCCAAATCTTTTAATTAAGTCATTAGTATATTGGAAACAGGGTTGCCAGAAAAATACTATGCTCCTTATTTGGGCCGAAAAAATACTACCGTAGAATCAAAAATACTACGTCTGGCAACCCTGGAAAAAGAACAAAACAAAAATAAGTATGAACACGTAACCATAGTAAAAACATGAAAAGTTGATTTCCGTTGATAAAATAATTCATTTTATCTCTCTTTTCAAACAAATTTTATTCTAGAGCTCAACCATTTTAGAATCGTTTGGCTTGCTTTACTGAAGGTAAGCCTTGAATTTCGGGATTCTAAAAACAATTGTTACAGCTCTGCTGATGATCGTAGAAACTTCGAAAAAACTTTTCACTCTTTGCAACACCTGCCCTGCACCTGCACATATTTTCTTTATTTCACATATTAGACAACAAATAGCACTATTTGTGCATACATATTATTTGGAATGTAACCTTCCAACATCTGTGGAGGAGGAGATGAGTAGGATTACTTTTCCATTTATTAGATGAAAATCAAAGCTCTAAAATAAAATGGTAAAAATAATGAAATTGGGATTGTCCAAGAGAATTTTTTAAGGACTAAAATAAATAGTGATTTAAATCAATGATTATTTAAAAAAAATCAATCGATTTAAATCGCGATTTAAATCAATTGATTAAAATCATTGACACCCTGGTATCAACTAAAAATTTGCTTTGCCTTTTGTAGTATTTGTATTTAGTTTGATGAATAATAAAGTGACGAAATGCAAGCCGCCATTGAACCCGATTAATTTTACAAAATAATTAGCTTCGCACTGATGTCCTGATTGAAAAAAAAAAGCCCAAGCATCGAAAAGACAGATATAAAATGTGTAAACTCTGTAAATTTCGAAAAGGTACTTATGATTTTGTTCTAATTCAACGTATCCCTAAACAGCACCTAGGTTATTCAACCTAATTTAATACAGGACTTGCCTTTCCGGCGCGAGTAGCGTGCCGGAATTTCTCGCAAATTGTGGGAAAATATAAAAGCATCTGATCTATAAATGTCGCATAAAGCCATAAACGTTGATATATCAGCATTGAAGATTAATTTACTGCGCTGTTTTCAAAGTAACTTTGATACCGGTGGTAAATGACCAGTGTGGCGATTCCAAATGGCAATTTTTGTATGAGATTATCATCTGATCATCAAAAATTAAGCAATGAACAAGAAAATTCGACAGCCTGTCAAAACAACATCTGAAATGAATATAGCAAAGAAAAAAACGTTACTTTCAAATAAAGCGAGACTTTAAAATGCTTGTATGAATTTTGTGCATAAGCTCAACCAGGGCCCTGCACAGAAATCTTGGGACCCGTCACTATTCACTAATTAAAAATAACCCCACATTTTAAACATTTAAAAAATAATTTAACAGACAAATCTTTTTTGACGTTCATATTGAACTCCATCTGACCACAACCTGATGTAAGGATTGATATTGCCTTTGTGATTGGTTAGATTCATCACATTATTTTAGATATCTTTGAATATCATATCCAAAGGAAAAAAAAAATCCATCGAAAGTTCAGCCCATTTTTTTGACGTAAAAATTTAAAATTCTTTCCGGAGTAAAAATTAACTATTTAAATTATGCAAAATTGGGCCACTTACAAAAAAAATTATTCCAGTAATTTTTCAAGCCAAACATCTATATTGTTCGACTAAACCACTGCAAAGGGTTAAAAAAGTTAAAATATTAAATAATTAAACTAACATCGTAAAAAGTTTAAGAAAAGTTAAAAATAGCAAAATAAAAATCTAAAATGTTTTCTACAAAGATGGAAGAAATATTTCTGAAGGCTTGAAGCCTACAACAGAATACTTAAAGACAGGCGCGGATCCAGAGGGGGGGGGTCATGACCCCTTCCTTAAACGATCAAATCTAACCTAAAGTTGCATTTTTGTCACATATTTCGAAAAAATTGCCAAATACCCTCGTTTTCGCCCAAAAATTGCACTTTGACCCCTCCTTTTCTGAAAATGACCCCCCCCCCCCGGTTCACCCTTGGTTCAAGAATCATATACTACACACAAATAAGTTTTGCAAAATATGAATGTATCTTCAGCTAAACCAAAACGAGTATTGTTTTCAAATCAAGGTCAAGAATAATCATTTTCATTAAAACTAATGGGCCAGGGCAGTGCTAGAAATAAGAACTTAAATCTTGGGTGTCATGATGGTACCTTGCACAAGTTTTTAGGCGTCAAAACAAACAGGTTAGGTGCAATTTTTCATGAATCAAATTCCAAATAAGAATTTCAAGAAAAATATTACTAAACAGACAACTAAAATGCATTGTTGTACGCAACAGAGCACACTGCGTTTTTATAAAATACAGAAAAGAAAATGATTTTTTAAAGACAAAATTGATTGCATCTCAAAAATTCTTCTGCAAATTTATATTTCTAATCATTCACAAGCTGGGTGTAAAAATTCATAATTTTATTGAAAAAAATCGTTTTTTTTTTTATTTATTTAAATCGGATTTTTTTTTATTTTTTTTAAAAAGATTTCAGAAACTTTTTTGCAGTTGATAATTTTTATACTTACAGTATCAGTAAGCTTGAAATTGATACTCTTAAGATCTTTAAAGCAATTAAAATATAAACTAATACGTCACCAAAAAGGTTTTGAAACATGATGTAAAACCAAGTTAATACAAATGACTACGATTTAAATCAAAGGTAATATAGATGACATAGTAAGACACTATAAATGCATAAAAACGGGTGAAAATAAATAAATTGGCTTTTGCCCAGATGTCTTTTCCTCCATACATTCTTTTGTTTTATCTTATTTTATTTATTTATTTTTGCATTGAAATTAGATTATTTCGCTTCAAACTTCAAAAAACTCTTTGAACTTCAAAAAACACTAGAATACAGGTTAGAGACAGAAAATGAAGTGGGAGCAAAGCAAATTTACATCTGTAAGTAAACATCATCATTGGATTTTTCAATGTTTAGCAACCAGGCCCTATGGTACATGTTGTACCATAAGTCTCTTTTCTTTAGAGGACAGGGTTGAAATTTTCACTTGAACCCTTTGGAGCCGGGGATTTTCCCAAGGTTTCATACATCTGGTACGACAGTTTATACCTTCTCTTTTCAGTGGAAAAGAAATCTGTGGTTCAACTGTCTTACTACCTGGGTTGAAAGAAAAATTTTCATATGAACAAGCCCGGATCCAAAAGGTTAAAATATACACTCTATACTCTAAGTAACTATTTGAATTAATTGCTTCTTTTCACTGAATAATAGGTAAAATTTATGCTTTTGTTAAATATCATTCATTAGTAACATATAAATACTTACTATTTAATTTAGTCCCTATAAGTTATAATATGTACTGATTTTAATGCGAGGTTTCAACCTTTTTACATGAGAACTCTCCCCTCTCCCTCATATCTATTGATGAAAAATGCAGGTTGGCAGCAATGTTTTTTTTTTCCAACCTAGCATTATGGTAAGAAAGAAACTAGCGCTGCAGCACTGATGAAACAATTTGAAAAACACAAATTGAAAACATTAACTATCCACAGAAAAAAAGAGTAAAGAGCACTGTTGGAACTTTTAATTGCAATTAAAAAGAACCCCACAACTAGATGCTATCCAAGCCCTACATGTGAAATTTCAACCTTCTTTGAGTACAATCCTTTCTGGATAAAAAGATAAATGCATTATATGCATATCTATAAGGATTGCCAATTATATATATAAAAGAGGTGTACAGCTAGACATTGAACAACAGG
Organism: Uloborus plumipes; assembly: GCA_038373865.1. Classification (NCBI taxonomy): domain Eukaryota; kingdom Metazoa; phylum Arthropoda; class Arachnida; order Araneae; family Uloboridae; genus Uloborus; species Uloborus plumipes. Next base: position 39,732 of record JAXGGA010003514.1, on the reverse strand, counting down.
CAGGTCATCTCAAATTTTCCGAAGGATAAGGGTAATAACATAGCATTAGCCGGTCGTTAGTAGTCTTTTGCTACCAAAAATTTCGATTTGATGATGCCTAGATTTACAACCATACGCTCCAAATTTGACACCAGAAGTAATGGATTGCATTGAAGCTTCCCCCCCCCCTCCCCGACTAATCCTGACTATGACCAGAAGGATAAATGTGTAAAAGTAATTTATGATAAAATATAATTTTGTCTTCAAAAAAGCAATTTCTCTTGTATACAGCGCTTTCAAATATGCTGTCAACAACATGCAGCATTTCTATCAAAAAAAATGTAGCATTGATATAAAAAGTATTTCGTAATATTGTAGGTAATACATAAATGTTTTATTCATTAAAAAAGATACCTAGATTCATTTTGATGCCAAATAACTTTTACTAAGCACATCATCATGATGCCTAGATTTAAATTCTTATTTCTTAATCTGTACTCAATGCCTTTATTGAACAAACAGCCCATAAACAAGTAAATACATCCATTTGCCAAAGACATAAAGGCAATTACCCTCTCCTGATCGCCTTGCACCAGTTGTCTTATAGGTCTTACTATATACAAAATTTTTACCTTCTATAACAATTACTGAAATGGATTTTATCAGTTTCCAAAAAAAAAATTATACATAAATACATAAACAAGCAAGAAATTAATTCAAATGGCTAACCAGGCTCAAAATAGCTTACTCAACGGCTTTGAAATACAAATGAAGCAATGAGAATGTATGTGATATTTTCTTACAGACAGTCATATATCGCTGCTTGAAATGAACAACTGCATATCTGCAAAACACGACTTTTCAGGAGAGCGTTTCAAAGTTTTTGCAGTAAAACGGCATTTTGAAGTAAAATGGTATTAAGGGTACTTATGTCGAATCAACTTACATAGACATAGATGACAGACACTCCAAGCACTTATTCAGAACTGACACAATGGTGGCTGTGTCGTTGTTTACTGGGAAGTGCGCCAAAATAATAACTATGCACAACAACCATATTAAGATATTAACCCTCCGTGTACGGCTCAGTTTTTATACTTTCCGGTCCTGAAATACGGGGCGATTTTTTTAGATTTTCTTTATCTACATATGTTACAATTCACATATTTATTAACTGTTTTAAAATAATCCAACAATTTTAATAGCTTTTCCGCTTTCAAAATATATATAATACGGCGCCCGCTATTTCAGCGGGCATGGTTTATAAGTTAAAAAATTCACGCGATATTTTTATTATCAGATGAATCGATGAATATAATTTTTAAACAATTTGTCTCAAAAAACATTACAGAAATTTTGGTTATTTCCGCCGTTTACATGCCGCAAATCCATATCTTTCATAAATGCTTTTCGTGCGAAAGACGAAAAAAAAAAAAGCTCACACACAATAATGAGCGGGAAAAAACAAGCAAGAGGAAAAAAAAATCCAGAATCCTCTAGTGCCATCTAGCAGCGAAAATAAGCATAATATGATGTTTTTTTAACCTACACGGGAAAATAGCGCAATCCGTATTGAAATAGGGAGAAAAAATTCTTCGCCCGCGATTTTCACGTGGCCCGTGCTTTTGGGACGAAACTGATACCCCGCTGAAATCGCGGGAGCCGTACGCGGAGGGTTAAGGATTGCTGCTTGATATTTTGAAACTAGAGATATGCCGATAATACCACAAGAAAGAGTAAAAAAAACAGAATTTTTTGATGTAATAAAAAAAAATCGATTTTTGCAGATATGGCGTTGTTCATTTCAAGCAGCGATATGTAAAATATTGATTAGATGATGAGAAACATCTGCAAAATCTAAAAGAACTTATAACTTTCATTCAAGGAAAATTTAGGGCTTTAAAAGAAAGGTCTGGATGGGGGTTCAACACTCCCTTGACCCTTTAAATGCCACAGAGCACCCATTCCTCCAAGAACAAGATCCCCCAAAGGCAGGGGCGGCATTTCACCATTTTATTTGAGGGGGCAAGATTTTTAAAGAGGAAGTGCCTCAGTATGAAATAAATTACGTATTGGTTGGCATAAAGAGGTCTTAAAAATAATTTTAGATTAAGAAAAATTAGAGTAATTAAAACACTTTAAGTTTTATGTCGTAAGATTTAATTTTCTTGTAACGAGCTATAACACTGCTATAGCTTGTTACAAGAAAAGCTATAAGCTATTATCTGCATGGTAGAAATTAGTTTTTATCTTTTGGTAAAGTTTTAATCTACAATGTTTGGAGACAAGAACAAGAGAAAATTTTGCTTTTCATCAATATCCAGTCAAAGAGGAAAATCCTTTCTTGTTCTGTTGTGCTTATGTTAGAGTTAGAAAACACATGTTTCCGAATTCTTTCTCTTTGAAATAATCCAGAGGAAAAAGTTTCGAGTCTCATCATAGCTTTTGTTAAAAATTGACAAAGTTTTTAAATTTATTTTGCGCGCGATCATTGATTTGTGGAAAATATAACTTGAATTTTCCTGTTTTTTAACATTCTGCGGGTAACATTTGGGAGTGCAACCGCCCCCTCTTGCCCCCTTTAGTTGCCGCCCCTGCCCAAAGGATATCAAAAACGATAAAAAATTAGCGCCCTAAAAATGTCAATGTCGCAGTATACGCGATGACTCCTCACCTATCCAACACCCCTGCCTTTCCTAGTCAAAAACGATTCATGGGTACTTTAAATTTAAATTGAAATTAGTGCAGGAAATATTTGAAAATGTCTCTAAGTTCTTTTGTTCCTGTTCTAGTGTAAAATTCTAATCGCCAATGTAATCGAACCTTGTTAACACAAAATTGCTTAATGTTAAATAACTCTTTACATAAAATCCTTGTTTGGTTGCACTTAAAAACAATCATTCGTAATTTATTGGACTGATGAAATTCGGTTAACATGAAATAATTATCATGTTCCAATCAATTTTGTATAAACAGGGTTTTGTAATTTCAAATTAAGTACCAAAAAAATCAAGATTACAGTAATTAACCCTATGGCTGCTTATCCCACAATTTCCAGGGGCAACGAAGGAAGTGTACAAAAATTGCTTATCCCGAGATTTTCATATGCATGCCATAATTAAAACTTTATTCCGCAATTTCATCGTTTAAATGTCAGTATGAATTTTCTGGAGTATTTACATTAACTGTCAGCTCTGCCAGTTATAAGCCCGATATCTTCTAATTTAATAAAGAAAGAGTGTCCTCAAAAGTGTGTTGTTTGTTGCTCAAAAAAATTGGGAAAAAAATAGCAATGTTGTTTGAATCTGGTGTAAAGGACATGCAATAGAACTTTTCCCTGAACCTAGTTGTAAGATTTATCATTATAAAGGTAATCTCTTATGTAATTTGTGTAAATTTAGTACATAAATTCCATATTAGTTTTCCATACATAAAAAATATGCATATTTTTAAGTTACTTCATTGAGCAAATTGAGCAGTCAGAAGATTAAGAACATAGATTTAGGGTCATTATTTCAAAGTATATTAGTGGTTAAAAAAAGAGGTACGCTTAAAACACATTTTATGAAAAAAATAATGATAATAACAAAATGTAGACACACATATATGAATACTATGTTTCTAAAAGTGATCCCTCCCTCCAGATCTCACAGATGATAATGATCAACCTAATTGAATTATAAAATTTGTTGATAAATCCCAGGTAGTTATTGCGTGCATACTTCTTGTCCCTGTCATCGATAATTACTAATAAATAAAGGAGACCTTAGCATCTGGCCTTGAACACATGAAAAAAAGATTATAATTCTGTAGCTATCATGTGCTTTGCAAAAATGAAATGTAAAACAGCTTTGGAAAAAAAATGGGGGGAGGTGCCATTCCTAGAGTTTGATTAAGTAAAGAAGCAAATAAATTCAATTTCATTAGACACGAAGCATAAGTAATTATTTTTCATAGTCTTTGCAAATAAAAAAGCCGGTGCTGTATTAAACATTTGACACCCTGAGGTCCCCCGCACCTACCGTTTGAACGGTTTATCGGTTTTTGGACAGAAGGGACATTTATTAAAAACTAAACATGTTACAAACATCTTACAAAGCAATTTTTTTTTTTTTTAACATGAACTGAGGTCTTTTCAATTTTGACATATCTTAGAGCATACAATTACAAACTTAACAAAAAAACATCTTAACAAAACGATTTTTTTTTCTTTTTTAAACATAAAAGTGCTGTATTACACAGCGCACAATATGAGACAACATTCAAGTGTTGTACCACTACGCATGTTTGTGCACGGGATGAATTACAAATGCCATAATTATTTCAACAACTAGACAATTTAGTAAAAATGTTTTTCCTTTCCAAATCGCTTGAAAAAACAAATCGCAAGAGAAATAAACATTTAAAAAATAGAACTGATGGTTTTTCTTTTTTGGTTTTAAGTAACCTCTTCGTAGTCAAGCTGTTAATGCTTCGGGGGGGGGGGGGGAAATGCATTCTTAAAAAGAAATAAAATAAATTAACACTTGGAACGTTTAAAAAGAATTCAGAAAATGAACTGAAAGGATGCAGTTATCTGTTTGACATATCGACCCAATTAGTAAGTGCCAGATCAATCAATGCAGCATTCTGACGAAAATGTAACAATTTATGAGTTTTAACAAAATGTGCAAGAGCAAAAAGGGAAATGATTCACTATAATGCTGTAAAATTTGCACGAAAAGAAATCACTCACCATTCAAACTGTAAACAATCGCCGATGCACAAGCCGGATGAAACATAAATCGCACGGAGTGCAGATTTTTCACAAGAGTTTCAAAAATGAGTTTTTTAATTCAATTACCTGCAACAATGAGGTATGCAAGGTTCACAAATGCATATCATTTCAATGTTTTCAAACAGTAAAACGCTATCTATCATCCAACAGTAACACACTGCACTAGTTTTATCCAGCATCCGCTACTGTAAGCATTAAACTTGAATAAAGGAACATGGCTTCCTTCGTGCAATTACAGGGTTGCTTGTATCAAGGATTTCTGGGAGATGTCGCCAAACGCGGCTCTCTTGCCAAATATGGCGCTCTGGTTTGAGAAGTTGCAATCTTGGTCTGTCAATTTAAAGCTCCGGAGGATGTAGAAAAATTATGAAGCGATTGGTGGAGGGGGGAATACGGTTTATTTCTTCAAACTACAGCACACTATGCCCGATTTTTGATAAAATAATTGAGAAATAATTGTTCCTTTTATTCAATGTGATTTTAAGCACTTTTTATCTAAAATAAGACTGAAATAACTGTTGCGTTAGAGTTTGCGTTGTCGAAACTCAATTTTACTGTTCTTTTAACTGTTACGAATATAACAATGAAGTTTTCTCCCAGGAATTCAGTTCTTCGTTAGAAATCTAGCGGTGCAACAGTGTTGAAGCTCTAGAAAGAGCAAAATTGCTGCCACAACCGATGGATCACATACTCACATACCACTAAATGAAAAAAAAAAAAAAAAAACGGCGATGAGAAAATCATCTGCGAATCGCCACTCGTACGTCACTTTAAAAAATAAATCAGTGACCCTTTGAAAAAGAGAGAGAGAGAGAGAGTTGTCTAAAAAGGCAGTGAATAATTGACAAAATCAAAATCTTTTCTAGTAAAATCAGGAGGAAGCGGGCCCGTCATTTAGGGGTGTCAGGGGGGTCAAGCGGTCAAGTGCCCCCCCCCCCGTCTTTGCAAAATTAATGAAGTGGGAGTGGTTTTGCAATTTTTTGGTGCAATTTGCATTGAATGTACACCCTTTGCCCCCCTCCTTCCCCCTTGGAAAAGTTCGAAATGACGAGTCTGGGAGTATAAATATTTAGGATCATAAATTTCAATAAATGCAACAAAATGACCGCTTTACCCTCAGAGAGAAAAAAGTGGCTGCTAAAGAAATTGTTGCTAAAAGTAACTAAAGAATTTTCCCAGTTTTACCCTTTAGAAGTAGGGCCAATCCATGGTTACGGTCGTTTCATTCGCACAACTTCAGCTGCTCATATTTTATTCACAAATGCAGTTAAAGTTCTAATGAAAACAGGGAATGATAAAGCTCCCCCCCCCCCCCAACATGATTATCACCAAGCGTTAGTTCGAAATTATTAGTGGAAGTTGTAGAAAAATCTCGAAAATGTGTGGTTACGGTCGTTTTAAAAAAAAGACATGGTTTTTTGAGTGCTATCAAACACTGCCACTTTTCTGTGAATCTATTGCACGTATGATCTTCTGGATTTTTATAATAATTGCTAAATAAATAAGGAATGATATCATACAAAGAACTTAGCTTTTTTGTTGAAAAATAAATTTTTATGAATTTTTTATTGCGGTTACGGTCGTTTCAAAAGCGGTTACGGTCGTTTCACGTCTGACTATTTTCAATATATATGTTGCTAAAATGAGTAAACGGCTATTTTAATTCATTTTTCCGCCATATATAAAGTCAAATAATAGACATATGAGCGGAAAGGTTCTCCAGTTAGTTCATTTGATAAGATATAATCTTCAATTGATTACTATAGACTTTGGAAGCTTTCAAATCCCTAGAGCTACGTTTTCCCATGAAACTTCACCAGAATATTCACACCTCCCAGTCTCTCTTCAGATATTTTAGCTCCACTAAATCCTCATAATCATCTGTGACTTGAGCTCTGTATTTCTTCAGTACTCGGCTTAGAAAAATTTCTACAAATTCGCTTATTACGTAAATGGTATTGATTGTACCGGGCACCTTATTGCTTCAACTACACACACACAAAAGTGTTCGTTTCAATAAACATTTTTAAAATACTCACACATTAAGATTTTTTTCTGCATAAATCATTTGCCCTCGTCCTCCCTTTATCGAGATATAAGATTTTAAAGGCTTAAATTTAAGTGAAGCTCCAAATTTAAAGGCTTTTGGGGAAATAGAAGGCCGACTATTTCACCATCTGCATGTGATAGGACTGCTATCAGCAAAGCATGCGAAAAGATGTCTCCCATCATAACCTGAAACTCGCTAAATTTAGTGACTTTATTACAATTTCGGCAGACTTTAGGACTTTATAATTCGAAAACGAGGAGGTGAGGGCAAATAATTTATAAATCCAGCAAAATGTTTTACTACAATGTTTCAAATGCAAGTAACTTAATTTTTTTCATTATTTCGCACTTTTGTATGTTTTCCTGGTGAACATCGAATGACCCCTGAGTCATATTCGTTTAAGAACTAACGTAAACGGTATTTATACGGTATTTATAGGAAAGCTCCTTTATAGGAGCTTTCCCACTCTATAAGAGACGAATACCCCCAAAGTAACTCTCAGATGCATCAGAGAACTTATGTACCAAACTTGGCAGAGATTCTACTTGGACTGTGAATTTAGACCTAAAACGTGTAACACCCGTAACCAACATAGCACAAAAACGAAAAGGTTTCTCGAATAAATTAGTAGTGCACTTTTTTAGAGTGAATGAGTACACTGTAAAACCCAAATGGCAAACTTCTACTTCAAATAGTTATTGTTACAGAATAACAAATACTTGTTTTCGGTTACGGTCGTTACAAAGCTTCTAGATAATATTTGCCTACCTGTAATTAAAAACTAATACAACCTACAAAGAAATTGATTGCTGGAAAATGTTAAAAGGGGTGCTTACTAAAGCACTATAATTCGTTATCTTCCAAATTGAACCCGGTGTGGTCAGGGTCTAGGCTGGAAACTTGATAATTTTTAACCGAAAAAATGGATTAGAAAAAACGCAACTTTAGGACGTTGAAACCATGTTTACAGTAAAAACTAGGACATTTTACCCTTTGAATTAGGAAACTATGCTTTCTTGTGAATAAAATGACACATAACATGTTATTATTAAGTGAGTTTCATATTTTGATGTCTATGTCCTATTTCTCATGGATTGGCCCAGTAGTTTAGGGTTTGAACTAGAGATATACATAGACAGAAGGAGTCTATGTATATCTAAACAAAACTAGTTCTATGAGAGAAAGAAGGGAAAAATATAATTTCCAATACAAATCTTAATAATCACTAATTTCAATCCTGAAAATTAAAACCGTTTTCTGTTGTATTTCAAATTCTTAGCAAAGTTGTACTCCTAGTAGAAAGTCAAGAAATCCAAACTAATTACGATATAGTATGAAGAGGTATTTCCGGGCTTATAGGCCGTGGTCGATGAGAAAAATGAGTCCCAAACGTTTCGTCGGACACTGCGGTCGACATCATCAGTGAGTAGTTTGCTGAGACTGTGTCAGCCTGAAGAAGTATTTAATTACGATATAGGTTTATAGGTATTGCGGATTTTCAAAAATAACCAAAAAATACCGTTTAGCAAAACAGTATGCCATTTAATCAAATGAAGTAGTTATAGAATATGCATGCATATAACATGCAATACGGTATACAATGCTTCAGTAAGTAATTGCATTTTTAATTAAATTGAATAAAAATTAACTCTCCTTGTTTACTTTACAGCACAAAAAAAGGAAAAGAAAAAATAGTTTTGAATGGTATGTACTCTGTGAGAAACTATAGAGTATACAGCAATTATAAACAAAGAAAATTGAATGAACTTTTGGAAAGTATACTAACTTCAGCCAAAGAAAGTTGGATTCACTTCTGTAAGGAAAAACTGACTTGAACTCATTCTGAAAAAAATTACTGGCTTTCGGCCAATGTGCAAGGGAACTCCAAAATTCTTCGGGCAGCATGTTAAAACTTTACGGGAGTGCTTTCTAATTTTTGATGTTTCAGATTTGTGACGTTCATATTTTAGGCGTTCTACGATATTTCACAAGTGAATAACACCGATATTCAGGGTTCAGTTTCTAACAGATTGAACTGTGGGAGCCCTATGATCTTCAAAATTGGTTTAGATGTGTAGAATGTAGATAGTCTAATGTGTAAAAATTCACATTAAAAAGTCTAAAAATTAAGCCATGCTGTAGTAGTATGTAGTTTGTCATGTTGCGATTTATTCATTACCCCACTAGCTCGTGCTAACTTCTGTAAGGAAAAACTGACTTGAACTCATTCTGAAAAAAATTACTGGCTTTCGGCCAATGTGCAAGGGAACTCCAAAATTCTTCGGGCAGCATGTTAAAACTTTACGGGAGTGCTTTCTAATTTTTGATGTTTCAGATTTGTGACGTTCATATTTTAGGCGTTCTACGATATTTCACAAGTGAATAACACCGATATTCAGGGTTCAGTTTCTAACAGATTGAACTGTGGGAGCCCTATGATCTTCAAAATTGGTTTAGATGTGTAGAATGTAGATAGTCTAATGTGTAAAAATTCACATTAAAAAGTCTAAAAATTAAGCCATGCTGTAGTAGTATGTAGTTTGTCATGTTGCGATTTATTCATTACCCCACTAGCTCGTGCCCCCCCCCCCCCCCCAGTTGTCCAGAGATTTCTCTTCTTCCTAAAAAAGACCGGTTTCTAATGGAATGTTACTTCATTTGCAAACTGATTAATGGAATCAAGCAAAATTTATTTTTTATTCTTTAACGTACTTAGCTTACAAATCATTTTGAACGCTGGACATTAACTATAATTCTTGTTATCTTCAAGAACAGAAAAGGGTCGAACTGTAATGGTTGTTTAGATTAGGGAGCGCAGGAAATCTAGATTACAAGGTAATGTATGAACACTAATTACCTGAAAGCCAAAGAAGCAAGGCTTAGAATAGCTTAACATATCAGCCATTATTTTTCTTCACCAAGTAAATGAAATTGGGAAATGCAAATTACATGGATTTCAAGCTTAGCGTCAAAGAACATTCCCTAAGAAAATTGTTCACCAAGAAAAATTCGAAGAAGTCTTGTGGACTAACTTGCCTATGCGTTGTAAAAGAAAAGAGAGGGATTACTTGTTCCGAAGTAGTAGCGTTCTTAAAATTAGGAGGAGTAAAGTAATTATACTCGTGTAGGCTGCTTACAAAGTTCTTTCCACTTTTGTAATGGAGTTGTTAATCAGTGGATTTCTTTTTTCATGAACTGGTTTGATGCAAGCAAGATTTTGAGAACATCGATGAACATTTTATGATTGATTCGCAAAATACCTCTCAGTTTGATTTCCATTTTTTATTACTTCACAATAGAAAAAGCAAAATAGAAAACGCACAATAGAAAAAGCAAGTTATAATAAACATGTGCTTTTAATTTTGTGTTTCGAAAATCTTTTTCATTCACTTGTCTTGTTACAGCACTTGCATACATCAAGTTTCCGTGACTCCCTCTTGTTACTAAAAAAGTTCATGCAGGGTCGTTCCACGTCAAATCGCCTAAGGCTATGTACCGTCATGTCTCAGATTTTGTTCAATATTTTTTTACGGATAGATACCTATGAGATAAACTCAAATTAATTTTTTAAGATTTTTTGAATAAAAATTTAGGGTTGTAGAATTTTTTGAAATTTTGATTTTTTCAGAATTTTTGCTTTTTTATTTTTGGTATGCATTTTGAAAAAGCTCTATAACTTCCTCATTTTTCATTCAATTAAGCCAGTTTACGTATCATTTTAAAGCTAATTATTTTCTCCTTCAATATTAGTGACAAAAATGAGATTCTGAAAAATAGAATTTTGCCAATGGTCGTCTGAAGTCAGATTTTGTGTTTTTTCAGTTGGTATGTTCAGTAGGTCATATCTCCGGAGTACCAACTAAGAACAGCTCAATTTTTTTTTTCAGTGATGACCACATCATATACTTTTTATGTATAAAAAATTGGAAGGGTGTTTTTTGTTGTTTTGGAATAAAAAATTCAAGTGTGTTTTTTCAGTTGGTATGATCAATAGGTCATATCTCCGGACTACCAACTAAGATATGCACGACACTTTTTTTCTGTTATGACAACATCATACCCTTTTTATGTATAAAAAATTAGGAGGGTGCTTTTTGTAGTTTTGGAATAAAAAAATCAAACGTGTTTTTTCAGTTGGTATGATCAATAGGTCATATCTCCGGATTACCAGTTAACAACTGCGCCATTTTTTTTTCTAAAATGAAAACATCATAATGTTTTTATGATCAAGATATTAGAAGGCTGTTTTTTGTTGTTCTGAAATTAAAAAAAAAATATTGAATTTTTGAAACAAATTTCTTTAAAAATCAATTTTCGATAAGTTTAAAAACTTCGTAAAATTAAAAAAAAAAAAAAAAAAAAAAAAACTATGCTATCACAAGGAAGACCACGACATGGCAGCTGAATGGCATTTCTTTGCCACGAGTCATGGCAAGAATGCATGCGATGGAGTAGGGGGCACAATAAAACGGCTTGCAATAAGGGCAAGTCTTCAAAGAACTGTCGAAGGACAGATTTTAAATGCACATGATCTATTTCAATTTGCCTCTCAAAACATAAAGGGTATACAGATGTTTTTCGTTACAGCAGTGGAAGTGGTTGCAAATGAAGATTTTTTAAAGCAATGATATGAAAGAGCCTTAATAATAGTAGGCAGCAGAGAGAATTACTTCTTCAAGCCATTAGACACGAAGGGTATATTAGTGAAGAAGGTTTCTGTGTTTGAAAAACCTTTTGTTGCCACTGTCGGAACATCGTAGAAATAAAGATTGTTATTCATGAAATTTTTATGCTTTCATTTGATAACAAATTATAAAATGTTGCGTAGATTTCAGAATAATGGAAACCAAATATAAAATTTTTCCAACCACCAAGAGCTCGCGAGTCTTTTTTTGTCAAACTATGAATGAAAGTATATTTAAAGACATTTCAGTTTACTTTATCGTAATTCCTATCGGTTGATGGAGTAGCTAGCAAATAATTACTGAAGAGTAAAATAATTATGCAGCGACTTTTCACTACCAAAGCATGCAAGCAATAGAACAATATAAAACTACCATTAAGTATTTGAATGTAATAAATAGGATACATTTTCATCTGCTTGTGAAGTATGATGCTGAATGAATCTCAAATTTAAGTTTCAAAAGTTGATTTTAAAGTAAAGTTTTTTGAAAAAAAACATGTAAGATTTTTATTTCAAAATAACAAGAAAACTTCCTTCTAATTTCTTGATCATAAAAACATCATGATGTTTTCATTATGGAAAAAAAAATGGCGCAGTTGCTAACTGGTAATCCGGAGATATGACCTATTGATCATACCAACTGAAAAAACACGATTGATTTTTTTATTCCAAAACTACAAAAAGCACCCTCCTAATTTTTTATACATAAAAAGGGTATGATGTTGTCATAACAGAAAAAAAGTGTCGTGCATTTCTTAGTTGGTAGTCCGGAGATATGACCTATTGATCATACCAACTGAAAAAACACACTTGAATTTTTTATTCCAAAACAACAAAAAACACCCTTCCAATTTTTTATACATAAAAAGTATATGATGTGGTCATCACTGAAAAAAAAAATTGAGCAGTTCTTAGTTGGTACTCCGGAGATATGACCTACTGAACATACCAACTGAAAAAACACAAAATCTGACTTCAGACGACCATTGGCAAAATTCTATTTTTCAGAATCTCATTTTTGTCACTAATATTGAAGGAGAAAATAATTAGCTTTAAAATGATACGTAAACTGGCTTAATTGAATGAAAAATGAGGAAGTTATAGAGCTTTTTCAAAATGCATACCAAAAATAAAAAAGCAAAAATTCTGAAAAAATCAAAATTTCAAAAAATTCTACAACCCTAAATTTTTATTCAAAAAATCTAAAAAAATTAATTTGAGTTTATCTCATAGGTATCTATCCGTAAAAAAATATTGAACAAAATCCGAGACATGACGGCACGGCCGACTATTTAAATTAGGCGATTTGACGTGGAATGAGCCTGCACTATTAGTGTACTTGATGGCTTTTTGGAATTAATCAGTGGCTTAGTCACACCCATGGTTGCTTACTGCTTTATAGACCAGCCATTTGGCCAACAAAAACTGGTAGCTAATGTAGGCAGGAACATGCAATATAACCACCAGCTCGTTAATTCCATCCATGGTCCATGGACTGCAGTTTCGTGCTTATTATGCACTCATCAGCACGGAATAGTAATTAACCGAGCTGGAGGCAAAAATCTTCTTATAGAGCAAAGAGGGCCAACAAAAACTGGTAGCTAATGTGCAATAAGAACACCAGCGAGTGGTCGCTCGCTGGTGCGCTAATTGTTGAATTCACTCAATGTCACAATTGTTGAATTCATTCTCAATGTTGAATTCAAAGAAGTGTTTAAAATTGCATTAAAAAAAAAAACTTTTATACGCCAAAGTCCCTCTCTAACCTCTACATTTGAAATGTTTGCATTTTTTGTTCTTTTTCTTTTTATAGAAATAATAGACCCACTCCATCTTTGAAATAGTTGATAAATTTATATCCACCTCATCAATAACAATATATTTGGCTGTTTGTGGAGCGTTCCTGGAAGACGGTAAGGTTCAAAAATATGAAATTCGGCATGTACATGAATTTTCTACCGACGTGCAATTTGCTCGTCTATTTTTAATAAACTAATTGGAAACAAAAGTTATTTGGGATTTTTGTGATTTTGAGCAGTTTTATTTTTCAATCCTCTAATGAATTACGTCACAGAAATACTTTTTATCAGGATTGTTGAGAAACGCATTTTAAAAGTTATTTAATAATGGTAATAATAATAATAACGATAAACATTTTTGCGAATCGAGCAATTTTTATAAAAGTGTACCAAAAAAAAACTACAATTATCTTCTTTACTTGGCTGTAGATTATATTACGTTTGCATCACGAATTTTCATCATTATATGTCAAAAAATATGATGTATTGAATTTTAACTGAGTCTAATTCAGATGGATTGCGCCAAGATAGATGAGCAGCCGAGTCGTAAGGGCATTGATGAAACTTATCACGAATCTACGAGGAACGGACAACAAAACTTTCTCGGAGAATATGGCGAGTGAAACTGTTGAAATGTAAGTGAAATATAAGTAGGATAATGAGGGGCAAATTTAAATAGCGGGCACAGTGAAATGGCGAAATTTTTTGCTCAGTTTAGAGCATCGGTTTTCAACCGGTGGTTCGGGAACCCCTAGGTGTTCTTGCGTTGAATAAAGGGGGTTCGCGAAAATAATATTGCAATGGTGGCATTTTAAACAGCTTGTTTGAGATGAAGCCTACAGTTCAAGCACTTTTTATTTTCATTCTTTTTATTTTCAACCATTTCTTATTATTACGTATTTATTACGTCCTTATTATTACGTATTGCTTCTTATTAATTTTTATTTATTCATTCACTTATTTTCTTATTCATTCTCTACTTTATGCACTTGTTTATTTTTTCGCATGTATTAATTAATTAATCACAACACAAATTGAACCAGAAAAGTCTATTCTGATAAGGCGGAATTTTTTTGGTTACTCTTAGACACAGTTCATGCACAATTGTGCTGTATAATATACATGCAGCACTGAATGTCCTAGCGATACCAATCATGGCCTTATTGGATTTTAATGTACTTTTCTAGAATTATCAAATTGTAAGACAAAATGGCAGTACAAAGCGACTTTTTTTTTTAATTCGTCAACTACATGAATTAGGCTTTCTAAGACAATCAACAACTTTTTTTTCTAGTAATCTAGTTAACTCCAAAGAAAGAAAATGTACTGTAAAATAAGATCAGGCAAGTTTGATAGTATTTTTTTCTGATAACGGTTGCTACACTTTTGCCTGTTGATAACAAATGGTTTGCTGAAACCTTTCTTGTCAGTTAGACTTTCTGATGATGATAAATCACAATCCAGCAAATTTCCCATACCCTACATAACAGATTGGGGTGTTGGACGTATTGATCTACTTAACTTTATTTAGCGCACCCACCTCATGAATAAATAAACTGTGTAACTTAAAACGATAGCGTTTATTATACAGTTTATAAGTAGAAGTTAACTGGAAAAGTCAGTCATCCCTTGGAAAAATTGTCATTAAATCCGTTGATTTAAGAAGTTCCATAATTTTTTCTTTTTACCATTTTGATACACACAAATTTTTTTATTATTCATTGCAAAAATAGGTTTTAGTCACTTTTTTTCGATCTTGGACCCTTTCTTAGGCAAGGTTTTGCTATATCGACTAGCACTCCCGTGAATCGTGACATTGTTTTTCACAAAAAATTCAGTTTGGAAGATTTCCTAAACGAGAAGAGGTAAAATGTCTGACATAGTTTACAATTCGTATGTTTTTATTTATGTTTTTTTTTTTTTTTTTTTTTGAGAACTTAAATTACTTTTTGATCCTTGCAAAGCGAGAATTGCTTCATAATTAATTTCATCAACCCAGGTACATATTTAGCTGTGAATAAGAAAAAAAAATCTGAATAATTAATTATGAACTAAGGCGAGAGTGAAATACACTGAAGTGACAAAAGTCATGGGATACCTCTTAATATCGTGTCGGCCCTCCTTTTGCCCGGCGAAGTGCAACAACTCGACGTGGCATGGACTCAACAAGTCGTTGGAAGTCTTCTGCAGGAATATTGAGCCATGCTGTCTCGATAGACGTCCATAATTGTGAAAGCGTTGATGGGGCAGGATTTTGGGCACGAACAGACCTCTCGATGGTGTCCCATAAATGCTCAATGGGATTCATGTCGGGCGATCTAGGTGGCCAAATCATTCGTTGGAATTGTTCAGAATTTTCTTCAAACCAATTGCGAACAGTTGTGGCCCGGTGACATGGCGCATTGTCATCCATAAAAATCCCATCGTTGTTTGGGTACATGAAGTCCATGAATGGCTGCAAGTGATCTCCAAGTAGCTGCACATAAGCATTTCCAGTCAATGTTCGGTCCAGTCGCACTAGAGGACCAAGTCCATGCCATGAAAAAACAGCCCACACCATTACGGAGCCACCACCAGCTTGAACAGTGCCTTGCTGACAGTTTGGGTCCATGGCTTCGTGGGGTCTGCGCCACACTCGAACCCTACCATCGGCTCTTACCAGCTGAAATCGTGACTCATCGGACCAGGCCACGGTTTTCCATTCATCTAGGGACCAACCGATATGCTCACGTGCCCACGAGAGTCGCTGCAAGCGATGTCGTTCTGTCAGTAAAGGCACTCGAGTCGGTCTTCTGCTGGAATAGCCCAAGAAATCCAAATTTCTCCGCACAGTTCTAGCAGACACGTCCATTGTACGTCCCACATTGATTTCTACGGTGATTTGACGCAGTGTTGCTTGTCTGTTAGAATTTACGACTCTTTGCAGACGTCGCCGGTCTCGATCTTTAAGTGCAGGCGGTCGACCACTGCGCTGTCCATGGTGGGATGTTATGCCTGAAATTTCATACTCTCGGCACACTCTTGACACAGTGGATCTGGGAATGTTGAATTCTCTAACGATTTCCGAAATGGCATGACCCATGCGTCTAGCTCCAACTAACATTCCGCGTTCAAAGTCTGTTAATTCACGTCGTGCGGTCATCATCACGTTAAAACCTCTTCACATGAATAACTTGAACAGAAATGAAAGCTCTGTAAAAGCACTGCGCATTTATACCTGTTCTATGCGATGCTACTGCCATCTGAAAATTTGCATATTGCTATCCCATGACTTTTGTCACTTCAGTGTAAGAAAAACTAACAAATCCCTGAGGCGCAGACCTGATTAAACCGAAGAAGTGCTGAAAGCACTAGAGAAAATCTTAAATAAGAGCATGGAAATAAATATAGCGGCGAATTGGCAATTACTGAAGAGAAAAAAATAATAATATCCTGATTGCCAATATCTTGAGTATATCTTAGTTGAATTAAGAATTATTTATCTAGACATGTTTTTGTTGTATTTATACAGCAATTCTAGAAAGAGAAAGCAATATCTACCCTTCTATGTGTGAGCAAATAAATGCTTGTGTTTTCATGAAAGAGTATTCGAGAGTATTCTATTAACCAATCAATTAAAAAGAGAAACTGTGTAAATAATAGTAAAAATAATAAAACACTTCATTTTTGACTTTTGAAGTATATTTTTTGAGTAAAAACTTTAAGGGGGGGGAGGGCAAGTAAAATTTTTGTGAAATTTCACAGATCTTAGATTAAGAATAAAATCATCACTTGAGCGAAAATTAGTAACATTTAACGTTTTTAGACAGAAGAAAGCTTCGAAAAAAGAGATTTTACCATTGACGAAATGAGATGTGCGTGACTTGCAGCAGGTGAAATAGTCGTGACTTAACTTTTTTCGAAATGTGGCCTCTAATTTGATTCCAAGACCAAGTCCCCATTAGTCTCGAGTACAGTCCTTTAGAGGCAGCTTTTTCAACAGCAGTTGGTTTTGGAGGTTTTAAATTTTATTGTTATCTTCTGCAACGTTGATGACATTATTGCAAAAGCATTTACTTTCACCAAAATGAAGATATCACAATGTATTTCACGAGCTGAAAAGTTCGCGAATTTTATACAGAAAAGATCCGAATGAAGTTGAAATTTCAAGAGGCATACATTTTCGCGACTATTTCGATTACGAGCGGCTGAACGCCGTAATCGTAAAAATTTCACGGGTTGGCGAAAATAACTCCTTTTGTATTAATCCATTCATAAATTAATTAAAACAATAAAAAACATTTTTAATTTTTAATGATTTATATTTCTTATAGAGCAATGATAAATTGCTTTTTATTTCCATTTTCGCCCTCAGTTGTTGTGTAATTCCTTCTTCGGATTGGACTCGATGTCTGTCACTGGGTGCGTTCCGATACTCTACCTTTTGGGACGTTCACCAGTTTCTGCTGCTTCTCGTGGTGGCGCCCATGTCCTGCACACACGCACACACATCCATTCCAACACACCAACCGCAATAGGGAAGTTTTCGATTTTTCAATTTTATTTTTATATGATAGAGCAACATACATGAACATCAACGGCGAAAAAATTTTTGCGCTGCGACAAGTAGTTTTTTTTAAAATAATTTTTAAATTTCAAGCGGCTGTGACGTCACTGGGCATTCGTTGGCGCTTTTGAACTTTCCACTAAGGCGAAGAAAGAACGAGAAGCTTTGAAGCTTTAGATGCGAGGAGCTCGAGAAACCGGTTTCTCCGGCTTCCGCACTGTTGTTCGCTCTGCACTGCCGTATTTTATTTTTTTTTTCTCGCCAAGTGATGCGTTCTAAAAATTTGACTACGGATTTCACCAAAAAATATCAAAACAATCACCCCTAGCAGGGTATTGGATTGCTTTTTGATAAATCCAGTTTTAAATAGTGAATTAATAGACTTTGAGGTATTGATTACGGAAGGAGAAAATCCGGCAATGAAACGATAATATAGCAAAAATCCAATTTTTATGGATGAAAGGCTGAAAGTTACTGCCATCTGACGTCACGGGTTTCGGTTTCAAGGCGCGCTTTTTTTGCGCGTGGGTTTTTAAAAAAATCATTAAGAATCAACCGTTGCGTTTTAAAATTCGGCAATGGTGAATTTTTGTGTTTTGTAAGCCTTATGGTTAAAATCGGTCCAGTAGTTTGGAAGATTACCCCGAACATAAATACAAAAAGTAGTCATTTATGTACATAGATTTTTTTTTTTTTTTTTGAGCAATGACTAATTGCGTTTTATTTATTTCATTTTTTTTACTACTTTACTTTTCGATAGAGAAATTATTCTGCTAGCATCAAGAATGAGAAACAATCTGAACTCCTTCAAAAGATCCATTCTAGTGAGAATGAAGTCACTGTTTACATTCTGCCACTGCTTGAGAAGGTCACGACTGAAAACATACGTGACTTATGCTATTTTTTGACATGTGATGTATTCACTGTTTGGATAGCGATGCTATGATAGATTAGATATATGTTTTGGATTTTTGAACTGCGATACCAAGCAAAGAGGGTAAGAAATCAGTCTTTTGAGTTCATTAAGAAAGAAAGCTTAAGTTATTGTTTAAAAGATGGTGCGGGTATTTTTACATACAGACAGCCTGAAATAAGTGAAATTTTTCTTAATATTTCTTCTGAATTCATCTCCTCTTCTTCGTAAGAAAGAATGCTCAAGCGAAAGTTATAAGTTCAACTGATGATGTGGATATCTTCAAATACAGAAATTTGTCAAAATCTGTTCAACACCCCTTAAAACATGTAAATGCTCCAAAAGTTCCGAAAGTCATCATCGATATTGGAAAAGTGACATGACAAACAAAGTGAACTTCTATCATTGACTTAAGTCTTAATTCCCAATTTATGTTTGAGATAAAGAATAAGAGGAAAGTCTCATGTATACAAAAATGAATTAAATTTCTCTCTTGTTCTTACTTATAGTTTGTTTGAAAGCGGGAACACCTAAAGAAAAAAAAATTGCTAAAATGATGCACAACCTCGGGGAAGAGTTAACGCACCCTTCTGATTTATTGATTGTTTGCCTCATTTCACTTCAAAGTGTACTAACTTAGTGGGGGAGTGAAAAGTGGGGGCGGGGGTTATAATTAATTAATAATTTCAATTAAGAATCAGTAAATAATTTAATTAAAAAAATTAATTAATAATTTAAATAAATAAGTAAATCAGTTTTAAAAAATCCCCCCCCCCCAATTTTGATGGCGCAACTTGCGTCATAATCCCCCCCTGTGGGCACCCCTGCCTCCCAGCTATAGAAATTGTTTAAATTTTGATTATATGTTGCATTAAAATTGTGTTTTAGGAGAGATCCACGCAGCAATAAAACTCCGCGAGGCACATTCACACTTTAGGGACCGTGTTCTCGTATGATCAAAACTGATCTGTGATATTTATATCCTATTTTAAGACTTTAGAGAGTCGTTTTGGAAAAAATGCGGTGAGGTTTGAATTCGCGTAAAAATGACACGTGACAGCATTTCCCTAAAAGACTGTTTATAAATCATGTCACACTTAAAATATATTGACCCCCCCTTCCCCTTCACATTTCGCCTTACCCACATTTCGCTGCCCCTCTTGTTAGAAGTCACGTTGGTTTTTATAAGAGTATTGTTATAAAGAAGCGTGACGTCACTCTTCTTATTACCCAATCCCTTTCTCTTGTCACAAACTGTCAAAATTTTACAATCCTCTTCCATCCTCAAAGCGTGTAATTTGTGAACGATTTACATCCAATTACACGATACTGTGGTGAGTATGAAGTTAAAGTACTTTTCTCTTGTTACTATATTCTCTTTGAAGGCACATCAGAGATGGATACGTGGTTACTTTCAAAGTAAACAGAAACTCAAAAATATCGTTTACATCGCTCCATCAGCACAATATTGGTTACTTATGCTTTATTTTTCAATCTCGATAAAACTTTTATTATTTTTAAACGTTTACTTGTAAAAATTTTTTTTCGGAATTTGTTGCAGTTTGATGGAGCTTAAATATTTATTTAATTTAGTTGGCAGATTATTTTAATGGAACTTTTCATATCTTTTATGGCTAGTTTTTGTCTGACTTATTATTTTGCATTTTATGGCTGAGACTCATAATGATGTCACGCTTTTTTCTCCCCCTAGTAACTCCTTCACTAGTGAAAAAGGGGGTGAGGTGAAAAGTGTCAATTTTCACCGTACCCCTTCCTTTCCATCCCTTTGACTCGGGTCACGCCGCATTTACATAACAAAAATATTGCAATTAAAATATTTTTGTTCAACCAAAACGTATGATGCCACCAGAGGCGGATCAAGTGAAGTGGGGGCCCCAAGCGGTAAAAGTTTTGGAGGCCCCCCTCCACCCCACTCTAAAAAAGGGGGAGAAAAAATCCCCCCCCCCGAGAAAAAAAAACAATACAGTTTACCAATATTTTTTATTTACATACCTCATATAAATTTTCGCCTGGATTTCATTACAGCAAAATCATTATGTTTTCCGTGTCCACGCGGTTCAACAGTTCCTGTTCAATATACAGTATGGCTAAGTTGTAAAGCCTCTCTTCCCCCATTTTACTACGTAAGTAATTTTTTACTCTTTTTAAAACAGAAAACGATCTTTCACCTGATGCATTTGACATAGGTATTGTCAAAAATATTTTCAAAAGTGTCTCCATGTTCGGAAATGTGCAAGACATCCCTCTAGCAGCTTGATAAATATTATGACACGGGAGACTTCAATTGTCTGAATTTTCAGATGTTCTTTTGAATGAGTCCTCATTTTCTTTCAAAAACAATCATCGTCTTTTAAAATATTTATGAAACAAATTTGGAGGCCCCAGAGCGGGGCCCCTAGGTTGGACCTTATTAGCCTATTGGTATGTATTAGTCCCCGGCTGCAAAAAAGCTCGTTCGTTTAGCTTCAGGTTGAAGTTATATAGTGCATTCGAATTTTAGATTCTAGGAGAATTTCGGGGCCCCATGGCTCATCACGGATTGACGGGGCCCCACGCGGCCGCTTAGTCCGCGTACCGTTAGACCCGCCTCTGGATGCCATACTTACTTCTTGAGCCCCTCTCAATCCTGCTTAACTCCTTTCGCTGCAGTGCATGATACAATGTGTGGATGGCACCTTATTTTAATTATTTGGTAGTTCATTTCTTCACTCAAGTTGAGCTTTCAGTCTTACTTATTTACTGGTTTCTCAGCCAAAAAAAAAAAAGAAAAGAAAAAAAAAAAATCGCCGAACAAGGAGTTTCTATATAACTTTGACCAAACATGGCAGCAATCAGCAATGATTAAAATGAAAACAAAACAAAACAAAACCGCCAAGACGCCATGGGTAGGGTTTACTATGTATTGTGCCGCCATCTATGTACGTGAGTTAATAACTGAAAGGGGCAATCTTTTTCGTGGTATCTACGATTTCAAATGTTTTTTCTAAAGAAAAGAAATAGTTTGTGAACATGATCCTAAAACAGAAAATAATTAGCATATATTCTGAAATCTATTATACTTCTTGGTTTGAAGAAAATTTGAAAGGATTATAAAATTTGGAAGCATTTTTAAACTTTTGATCAACGCTTTGTTGTTTCATTATAAAAATAATATTCAAAAAAGGACATTTTCCTTCTAATCACCCTCTTTTTTGTGAAACATTTTAAAGAGGAGAGGAAAAAGGAGTGATGGTGGGAGTCCTTTAAATTATATTTGAGAGTTTAAAATGGTAGAGTTTTTAATCTGCGAACGATTTAAGAGTTAAAATAAAAGTGTGGCACTTTGTATGAAAATATATATACTTTGCTGTTGATATTAATGCATAATATTGGTAGATTTATTCAGGAGAATAACTTTAAATTCATATAAGTAGAGAGGCCACCATTGAAGAATAGCAGTTATTTGTTTCAAGGGACTTAAGGAGCAATTTTTTACCTAAAATTATGACAAAAAATTGAAATTGAATAAGATTTTTCAGGCTTAACAGATATTTCGTAGAATAGATTCAGAAATCAGAACTCAATTCAAAGCAATCGGTACCAAAAGGACGAAGTAATTGTTAAAAACTTTAATCAGACCCAAACCCATTTGTTATTTCCTAAAATTAGCACGAAGTGTCGAGGAAAAAAAACACTGAAAAAGAGCTGAGGCATCTTATCTTATACCGTAAAACGGGGTGTATCGGAACAGCGGAGTAACTCGAACAAAACTTCCTGACTATACAAAGAAATTCTTCATAAATATACCGTGGGGTATTTTTGGCAGTAAAATTTTTTTTTCAGAAAGAAAATATCATAAAAGAAGTAGGGGAAAAATATTTTTGTCCTTCTAGCAATACTATTGGATTATGAGCAAGGTTGCAATTGGAACGCTACAAAAAAGTTTTCATCGTCTGCAAAACTTTGTATGTAAGTACAGACCTCTTTATATTTCGAACCTAAAATGTAATCTTTTTTTCTGAGCAAAAGATTATCACATTAGACTAGACAACATTTTTTAATTGTGTCATAAAAATGAAAAATTCTTTATGATGTCATAGGATAAGAATTTGCGAGGTGAACCGAAACACTTTGATCTGTTATACCAATTCAAAACTTATTTAAAGGAAATTGTTTGAAAAATCAAGATTCTTGTCCTGATTCTTCTAATTAAGACATGGACAAGTTTTTATTATGTTTTCCCCTTCTGGTAAGCAACTAGATCTTAGAATGATAGAATGACAGAAAGTTCCAATTTAGATAGATTTTTGCTACAGGAGACTTCTTTTTTCTTAAAATACAAGGAGGAAAAGTCATATAGACTCTAAGTAACAAAAGTCTAGTTCCCAGACAGTGATGAATACGTGAGACAATCTTACAGGACGGTCTGCGAAACCCAGAGAGGTTTCAAGAAACTAAAAAATTGCAGCGTTCATACCAGAAGATGCTATGAAAAAACTTAAGTCAAGCCACAACTGCTTGTTTTGAGAACATGATCATTTTTGTCGACGACATGCGTGACTTCTATTTCTATTAAATCTTTGCTTTTCAATTCAAATGTATTTTCTGAAAATTAATTTTAATTTTTCAAAATTCAAATTTTTTGTTCGAATTTGATAATTTACTGGTACAGAAAAGTAGCTTTTATTTAACAGGGACTATTGATCTTATTTTCCTCCATCAATTACTCATGTTTGTAATATCTATTACAGGTAAAATTGAAAAAAGAAAAAACAAATTAACATGTGTTCCGATTGACCCCTATCAGTGGGGTGAAGCGGTAATTCACGATATATATATAAATACTGTAAAGGCCTTTTTATTCGCGAGGCCTTAATTTTCGCGATTTTCGCGAGCCCTTCGTAATCGTGAAAATTTAGGCCTCGCGAATTTTTTTTACTATGAACTTTTTCAACTTTCGGTTCTGTACATACAAAATTCGCGAAATTTTCGGCCCGCGAAATCACCGATATATTCATTTTCGCGAAAATTACGGCCCGCGAAATTAAAGGCCTTTACGTAATAACTGCTAAATAATGTTTTGTCTTTGCTTCGAATATCAAATGCAAAACAAGACCGAAGTTTTACCTAAAAATGAAATTAAAAAAAAATCTTTTAATTACTTGTTTTACAAGCCAAGCTGAAAAGTGCAGATTCACCCTTTTCACAGCATTAGATGTGATAAAGTGATGATAAGAATAAATTTCTATGTTATAAATGATACATTAAAACAAGAAGACAAGAATACAATGCGGGAACAAATTGTACTAAATTGGCAATATTTCTTTGCCGTCTGCACTGAAAATTCAAAAACGCAAACAAGGGAGTTGAACAGAAAAAAATTTATAATAAAATAAAAAGAAAGAAAAAAGTTAAAACAAAGGAAAGTTGATCGCGAAATTTCTCAGTGCTGCTATCTACCGACAGCACGAGATATTAGTATGATGTTCCGACTTGGCCCAAGAATTTTCATGACACCATTAGATTTATATAATAATATACCACTATCATTTGAATAAAAAAGTCCTTTGTTGATCTATATATATAAAAATGAATGTTGGTAATCTATATATATAAAAATGAATGTTGGTAAATGTGTATATGTGTATATGTGTGTGTTCCCCAAGATCTCAGAAACTACCCGGGAGATTTGGCTGAAATGTTAATCTTTTGTTCCTTTTGGTACTGGGAAGGTTTAGAGACCAGTTTCAACAAAATCCGATGGGTAGTTATTTCTTTATTTCAATTTTAGACCTGATTCTGTCTTTGTAATTTCAATTTAAAACTCCATTTTCGAAGGCTTTCATCAATCCAATCGAGTATTTAGTGTATCAACTCAACTCTCTGGCAGATACACTAGGTGGCCAAAAGTATCCGGACACTTTCAAAAATTCACATTTTTACATATAGCTCGAGAAATAAGTGATCAATTGTTCTTTAACTTTAGTCATACAAAATATAGGCTTCACCGAACATTTCCAAGTTGAAATTAAATTACCCTTGCATTTGGGGGACGACAAGAAGGGGGTTGAAAGAAAAACCGCTTTTCGACCATAACTCTTCGAAAATCGCTCGGAATAAGCTATCAATTTCAGTAATTAATTAGCATACTATGTATAATTACTGTACAAATTTTTATGAACGTACCACTCTTACTTCTGAAGATATGAAACATTTTTGAAAAAACGGCAATTTTATTTGAAGGGATTTTGCTCATAACACGCAGAGTTTTTGATCAAACCTTATCACAACTTCAGGAAAGATGACAAAATACAAGAGAAAGAACATACTAAAACGGTAAATAAAAATATTAAAAATTCGATGAGATATGAACGTTAAAAGGAAATAATTTTTCACGGCGCATGCGCGAACGACAGAAATTTATAACTACAAAAATATTGTAGCCTGATTTATACTGCATCTTATAAAAAAAGTTCCAGTTGAATATCATGAAAAATGAAAAAGATATCAGCGATCTAGTGAGCTGTATTTCATTCATTCGCAGACAATACATAAATAGTGAGGAGTTGTCCACAAATAGTGTGGTGACAATCGATCATTTTTTTTCAATGTTAAATTGTATACAGTTTGAAAGTTTATATTCGGCATTGTCGTTACATTTCGTCTGTTCGACCAAAAAGACCTTATACGTAGGTTTCCAAAAGTATCCGGACACCCCCTGAAACGTTGGTTTTGAACGACGCCGCAATAACCTTTAATTTAAAAATAGCTCTTTGTGGACAGACCCTCACTATTTATGTATTGTCTGCGAATGAATGAAATACAGCTCACTAGATCGCTGATATCTTTTTCATTTTTCATGATACTCAACTGGAACTTTTTTTATAAGATGCTGTATAAATCAGGCTACAATATTTTTGTAGTTATAAATTTCTGTCGTTCGCGCATGCGCTGTGAAAAATTATTTCCTTTTAACGTTCATATCTCATCGAATTTTTAATATTTTTATTTACCGTTTTAGTATGTTCTTTCTCTTGTATTTTGTCATCTTTCCTGAAGTTGTGATAAGGTTTGATCAAAAACTCTGCGTGTTATGAGCAAAAACCCTTCAAATAAAATTGCCGTTTTTTCAAAAATGTTTCATATCTTCAGAAGTAAGAGTGGTACGTTCATAAAAATTTGTACAGTAATTATACATAGTATGCTAATTAATTACTGAAATTGATAGCTTATTCCGAGCTATTTTTGAAGAGTTATGGTCAAAAAGCGGTTTTTCTTTCAACCCCCTTCTTGTCGTCCCCCAAATGCAAGGGTAATTTAATTTCAACTTGGAAATGTTCGGTGAAGCCTATATTTTGTATGACTAAAGTTAAAGAACAATTGATCACTTCTTTCTCGAGCTATATGTAAAAATGTGAATTTTTGAAAGTGTCCGGATACTTTTGGCCACCTAGTGTAGTTGGAATTGCTTGCTACCGTAAATTTGGCGATCTTTTAAATCTCGCCAAGAGCCCTCAATAATGGAAGTTTTCCCAATAACTATCTCAAGCATAAAGGATAAAAAAGGTATTTGATTAACAGATTAATCTTTTTAGCCTACTTTCCCGTTAAAAATAAAAGAAAGACGAAAAAAGTATTAAAAGTGGCTTAATGCATCTAAAAAATATCGCCAAGTCCAAAAAATATCGCCAAGTGAAAAAAAATATCGCCAAGTCCAAAAAATATCGCCAAGTTAAAAAAATTAAAAGGTAAAATGAATATCGAAAAATTAAAAATTTGAAAGTAGGGTATTGAGATGGCGAATTTGTGTGTCTGTCTGTCGGTCGGTCGGTCTGTCGGTCTGTCTGTCCCCCCCCTAATAACTTTTGAATGAACATTCCGATTTGGACAAACTTTTTTTTGTTGGAAAGATCTCGGCGAGTACAGCTCATTCCCATATTTGATTTTTCGATTTGAACAATTTTTGGTGCAACTTTAAACCTTTCAAACAACCTGGCCCGCGATATTAACTTTTTAGTTAACAGTCCGATTTGAACAAACTTTTTTTTGTTCGAAAGATCTTTTCAAGGGTACTTCATTCCCGTATCTACATTTTCGATTTGAACAATTTTTCGTTCAACATTGAACCGTTCAAACAAGCTGTCACCCCTAATAACTTTTGAGTGAACAGTCCGATTTAAACAAACTTTTTTTTGTTCAAAAGATCTCGGCAAGGATACTTCATTACCGTATTTAAATTTTCAATTTGAACATTTTTTCGTTCAACATTGAACCGTTCAAGCAACCTTTCTCCACCTAATAACTTTTAAATGAACCGTCAGAATTGAATAAACTTTTTTTGTTCGAAAGATCTCGTAGAGACTCATTCCCATATTTCACTTTTCAATTTGAACCATTTTTCGTTCAATGATGAACAGTTCAGAAAAAAATTTAACATGAGCGCCTACTGGAAAATTTAAATTGAATGTTGATTCTGAACTTCAAGGCGGATTTCCTTCAAACTAACTTTGTAAGAAAATGATTTTGATAAATAATGTATTGTAAAGTACTTTTCTGAATAATCTTCTGTGAGGACTCTGATTCCGACTCCGACTCCGCAAACATGGCGGAAATGCAGGCTCAGAAAAAAATGACTGACTGGGCAGACGATTTTTTGTTTATTTATTTATTTGTTTTGATTAATTTATTATTATTATGATTTTTTTTTTGGCAGACGATATTTTTTTTTTTTGCTAACAAAAATTTTTCATTCACGAGAGCATTTTATTCTTTATTTATATTTAACAACTGGCAACGGATTAAAAAGGAAATTCAAGACATTTTATTAACGAACGAGTTTTTTTTTCTTTCTTTGATAAAATGTGTTTTGAAGTTCTTTGTACTTTTATTTTATTTTTTTTTTCTTTTGAAAACGAGTGTGGAATTTTTCTACGGAAGAACTATAACAGTTACATTCTTTAAAAGGTGCGACAAAACTTAATTGACTCGTTTATTTAATTTTTACGTGTCTATTTCATCTGATGAGAGGGGTATATTTTGCTTTTAGAAATCAGCTTTAAGTGCTATAGAGGTATGTTTGACATAATTTTCAGTTTCAGATAATCAAAAGAATATTGATCAGATGCTACAATGCCGATGTCGGTGTACGGGAAAGTAGACTCGTTTAGTTCTTGACAGAACTTCTTGTTTTAAAAACAAATGCGATTAAGTTTCATATTTTGGAACTCTTTAGATTTGTAGAGGCTTGGATGTCATGCATTATTTTCCAGACGAACACTATTTTGTTCTTTATACCTATTGCTGTTTTCAATCAAAGTAAGTTACTATATTTTCTCGCCAAACATCTAATCAATAGTTTGTTTTCATGTCCATACTATTTGCTATGATATACCGCAATGTTGGGAATTATTTTAACGCTAACGGAATGGTGCGTTTAGCGCCAAATATAATATTCAAATTGATTTCAGATTGCCAAAAAGTAATTGATCAGTGCATTTTTACAGCGTTATTGTTCATATGTAAATTTTTCTTTATTATTGTTCACCGTTTTTTTTTAAATTTAAGGGAGCAGTTGACGGTCTACTTTTTTGAATTGATCAGTGCATTTTTACAACGTAACTGTACATCCGTATTTTTTTTTTTTTTGTTCACCATGCTTTTGTTTTCTGAACTTAAGGGAGCAATTGATGGTCTACTTTTTTTTGGATTGATCAGTGCATTTTTACAACGTAATTGTACATACGTAAATTTTTCTTTATTGTTGTTCAGCGTGCTTTTTTTTTTTTAATTTAAAGGAACAATTGATGGTCTACTTTTGTAAATATGTATATTTCTCTTTATTACTGTTCACCGTGTTTTTTTTTATTTTTTTTTTATTTTTAAGGAGCAATTGATGGTCTACTTTTTTGGAATGCCCAGTGCATTTTTGCAACGTAATTGTAAATGTGTACATTTCTTTTTATTTTTGTTCACCGTGCTTTTTTTATAACTTTAAAGTAGCTATTTGTGGTCCAGTCCCATTCTATTGTAAATATGTCAATTTCATTTTATTACTATTCACTGCTCTCTCTCTCCTTTTTAATTAATTTAAAAGAGTTATTCATGGTCCAGTCACGTTATACAATTTATGTGTCTCTACATTTTATTTTCAAAACGATCTCTTTTCTCGATTTGTGGAGAGCTTCTTCGTCTTGATGTTTAAATAAAATTCCTATCTAAAATCAAATTATGTGTAAAGTTTTTCATTGTTCAGTATTTTTTAATTTTTATAAAAATAATTAGTGGCCTATTTGTAGATTGTTCAGTGCGTAATTTCAACTTGCTTGATTTGGAATTTTTTTAATTTTTCATACCTATTTTCAACAACGCTTTATGGATTTTTACATCCAAAACACCATGTGGAGACGAAATATACATCTAGGCAGAACAACGTCTGCCGGGTTCTGCTAGTATACATATATGGGTCATTCGTATGGAAACAGTCCTTTTCATGTCTTCCCTATAATTTACGTTTATTTTCCAACCGATACATATTTTAAGGGGTTTTAGAATTTGAGGTTAACATGATAATATCTTTCAACTTGGTCAAAAGTTAAAAAACGTCATTCCCTCACTTGTCCCTACTGTTAGAAAAAACAGTATTTCCAAGCAAGCAAGGAATAAGTTCGCACTTTTCTACGTTTAATTTCAAATATTGCAAAAGTTAAGTAAACAAAGTCGATTAAAATGAAGTTTTCATAAAAAATTAGTTCACCCAAGTATTATTTAGTTTGTCCACAGCGGGTTGTGCCATTCTTTCACAAAAGAAAAATTTCCTTCTTAAAATCGCTACAAAATAAATTTTTTATACGAAAAGTTAGGTAATTTAAGTTGACAGCACAGAAGAATATTGCTGCATATTTCCATCTGTAAGTTGCTGATAGTTTGTTTTTGAAACCTGTCTGAAAGCATAAAATCAGTTAAGGTTCTTTGCATCCGTTATTTCATCACATCTGATTTTTCAGTTAAATAAACTAAAATAATGCACAAACAACAGACTGATCACGTGTTACTTCCTTGTTTAAGATTACTTGTCTAAGAATAAACTCAAATATCAGTTAGGTATTATTTCTAGAACTTTTGTTTCTCTTCTATTTCGTGAAAAGTGAAGAGCTATTCTGTTCAAATTGAGCGAAGGTTAGATTGTCAACTTTGTTTTTTAATTTTTTGTTATTACCCATTTGCAAAGCCCCGTCATGGACAAAATTTACGCAAAAATATCCCTTATTAAACAGTATACTGGGCAGTGTCGTATTTAAGGGGCGGGTTTTTAGGGTTCAAACCCGCTCCGAAATTTTCCCAAAATATTCCAAAAAAATGCTTTTTAGTGCCCTTTTTTGCTGAAAAATAATAAAATGTATTATTATTTTATTTTCAATTTTCTTATTTACTTTTAAATTTCATTTGAAAATGAAATTATCATTATTGAATAATAGAGCAAATTAATTGGTTTATCAGCAGTACCGTAAATGGGGTGAATCGGAACAGTTTTCAGCTTTAATTGTAAAAAAAGTTGTTAAAAGATTTTTTTAAACTTGATTTTTTGGATAAAAACTTCGGTCTTGTTTTGCTATTGATATTCCAAGCAAATACAAAACATTTCTAACAGTTATTATTTATATATATAGGAATTTAGGAGTGTTCCGAATCACCCCGCTGATAGTGGTCAATCGGAACACATGCTAAAATTTTTATTTTTTTCAATTTAACCTGTAATAGGTCTCATAAACATGAGTAATATTGATGGGGAAGAATAAGAACAGATAGTTATTGTCAAATAAAAATTTATTTTCTGTACTAGTAAACGTTTATAATTTGTCAAAATTTAAAATGATTTTGAACTTATGAAAAAAAAAATTAATTTTAAGAAATGCTTTTGATTTGAAATACAAAGCTGTAACAAAAATTGAAGTATCTCATATCGTCCACAAATATGTACTTGTCCTTAAAACTAGCTGTTGTGACTTGGCTTAAGTTTTTTCATAACATCTTCTGGGATGAACGCTGCCTTTTCTTTAATTTCTTAAAGTCTCTGGGTTTTGGGGATTGTTTTGTAAGATTTTCCCACTTATTCATCACTGTCTGTGCGCTGGATTTGTGCAACATAAAGTCTGTATGACTTTCCCCCATGTATTTTAGGTAAAAAAGTCTCCTAGAGCAAAAATCTTTTTAAATCTGCAACTTTCTGTCATTCTAAGATCTAGTTTCTCATGAGAAGCGACAAACAGTAATAAATCCTTGTTCTTGTCTTGACTAGAAGAATTGGGGTTAGAATCTTGATTTTTAAAACAGTTTCTTTCAAATAAGTTTGAACTGAAACAACAGAACCAAGTGTTCTGATACACCCCGCATTTTTTTTCTCCTATGGCATTTTTCAGAATTCTTCATTTTTATGACACAATTTTTAAAAAATGTAAATTCTGATATGGTATTCTGTTGTTCAGATACATGCATAATTGAAACATGCTACACTTAGGTTTAAAATATAAGAAGGTTTGTACTTACATATGAAATTTTGCAGTCTATAAAAACGTGATGTTTTCTAGCAACCCACGTGCAGCCCTCCTTATAAGCCAGTAACGTTGCCAGATTGACAAAGTAACTTTTTCCTACTTCCTATGATCTTACCTTTCTAAAATAAAAATAAATGGCGAAAAATACCCAATAGTATATTTATGAAGAATTTCATTGCACGGTCGGGAAGTTTTGTTCCGATTGACCCCGCTGTTCCTATACACCCCATTTTGCGGTATTTATCTTTGTTGTAGTTTTTACAGAAACAATTTCATACACAGAAATACATTTTTTTAACTGGGGCGAAGATGCTTTGTAGACATCAGAATATTTTCCTTCATTAGAAAGATATGTTATTTTATTTTTCATGTTAATGTCCCTGAAACATCTACTGTAACAAAAAACAATAGAATACAGAACATGAAATCAAATTTTATTTATCAAACAGTTTTCACGAGAAATGTGTTGGTTAAACCCTCGCCGAAACAATAGTCTGGTTGCGGCCTTGATACTGGGGTATCATATTTTGAGTTTACTGACGGTGTGATTTTACTTGGTCAATATCAGACGTTCAGATATTTACTGAGGATACGGAACACCGATATGGACCGCATTTTTTCGCCATGAATTAAATAGTAAAACAGTATTAAATTAAGAACGAAATGAAGAAATATATATAACTTCTCTTGCATTCGTTCTTCATTGAATATTACATTTTGTTATGTGAGGGCGTTCACGATCTGTTCATCACCTCAGCCGGGTCGTATCCCATTTCCTCTCCGCGTCATAATGTTGACTTAAAAAAGTAAACATTGGAGCACATCCGCTCTTTCGTCACGTTCGTTCAGGGAAACGGTGGAGAAAACTCAACTGCGAAACTCTACTTATTACTGACTGGCAAAATTAGACACGAATTTCTTTTTCAGCTGGATTTCGAAACAACAATAATTGTAGCATCCATTCATTGATCGTTGACCTTTTGTATAACGGACAATGTGACGTTTGAGTTTAAAATTACGCAGACATTTCGAAGTTAGAATATTTTTAGTCTGGTGGGGTACTTTTTTTCCTTTCTGAATAAAGCATGTAAATGAGAGCAACGAGAAATTGTGTAGGTAAAGCAGAAAAAATCTGTGTACACTGTTAAAACTACAGGTTGCACAAGACACCTGTAAGGGTAAAACGTCGTAGCACCAGCGAAACCCTCTGAAGGGTGCCCCTTGACTCCGTATGGCACCCTTAAAGGTACCATTTGGCGCCATGTAGCACCTTTTGTGTGCCTTATGGCACCCCAAGGGTACAGTAGGGAGCCAAATGGCACCTTTAAGGATGCCATAGGGAGTCAAGTGGCACCTTTCAAGGAGTGCCGCTGGTGCTACTACGTTTTGCCCTTAAAACTGCCTTGTGCAACCAGTAGTTTTAACAGTGTGCAAACGCAGATGGCTGTTGAAACTTTAGGAACCTCTTCTTAAATAATTGAAAAATATGCAGCTGACTTCCGACACAATAATCATAAACATGACACAAACACAATCGTTTACACATTTAAGGAATGAACAATACTTCACAGCTGAAGTTAAAACAAACGAAAACATTAGTAAAAATGCTTACCCTTGTTTTTCTTGTTTTCTTGTCACATAGTTCATTCAAAAATTGTTTATTAGTAATGTCAATTTTGCAATTTAATCAAAAATATTTAAATACGAGGTTTGTTTTAAAATAAGTACCGTTTTGGAATAAATTGAAAACAAGCAATATCTTTATAATTTTTTTACATGAAAGCCCAAACCTTAAACTACTTTTCTACATAATTTCCACCAATAGAAATGCTCTTATCACATCGTATAATCAACTTTTGAAGTTCCTCTTCAAAGAAATATGCCGCCACTGCATTCCGATCATCCTGACATCACCGTCATTGTCGTGGCACAAGCTAGTGATGCTGCGTCAGATGCAAAAACAGGTAGTAGTCACTGGATACTCGATCTGGGCAGCTTTTGCACAAAATGAAGGAAGGTCGACCACTCCCTTCCTCATCGTGCACATCAGAACGGCCATCTTCGAGCTCTCGGAACCCAAACCCTAACCACTCCATCGCTCATGATGAATTCACCATGTACTGAAGAAATCTCGCAATGAATATCAATAGCTTTTGACCTTTTTGCAGTTAAAAGTCAAATTACAGCACGTACCTTACAGTCGGCGGCACTCTTAATCGACGGACGTTTTTTGAAGCTGATTGTGCGATATGATGTGCCTTACATTTAATGACAATTATGTATATAAGTAGTTTAAGGTATGGGCTTTCATGCAAAAAAAAAAAAAAAATTATAGAAATATCTTTGCTTGTTTTAAATTTATACCAAAACGGTACTTACTTCAGAAACACGCCTCGTATTATCTTAATAGTTTTTTTTTTTTTGAAATTGTTGATAATTTGTGCAAAGAAAACGTTAGCATTAAAAATGAACTGTCAGTGAAATTTTACGGGTCAGTTTTTATTAAATAGGTAATTTTTGGCCACATTATTAACCTAAACATTTGAATGATAGTCAATAACTATCTTTTATTTTGAAAGGTCACCGTGGTCCCCAGTAATTTGAAAACCCAATCCAAAATCCGCAACTAACTAACCTTTTTTTTTAAATTTAAATAATCTTTTTGAAAATTTTTGTTGCACAGCTGCTTTTAGTTTTTTTCATTATGCATGTTATTTCTTCTGCTTTTTTAAAGAGAAGACATGCAGGGGTTATAGTAAAGATTTTTTAAAAACAAGTAGGAATAAGATTAAATTGAAAAAAAAAAAAAAAAACCAACCCTGATAGAAGACCTCATATTAAAACGAACTTCAGTGGTCAGAGAGAGCATTTCAATTTTAAGTATGTATTTAATTGCTTTCGAGAGGACATGGTAAACACGGAAAAGGAAAGATAATCCTCAGTAGTATAATTTGCTAGTCATAAAAGCAGCATAATAAAGAGGGAAAATTAATACCTTTTAAAATCCTTAACAAGTTTATATTTTAATTGTTAACAAATAGCGACTGGCAACAGATAAACATTTTAAATCGTGGAGTTTTCTTTTCTTGTCGGCCAACAACATCGGTTTCTAATCCTGTAGATTTAAGCCTTAGCCGCATTTGCTAAAAAAAAAAGCCTACGCAACTGCATTTTACGCTACTTTGCGTACGCATATTGTTACAAAAAATTGCGTAATGTCACACTTCTTGTCACCCATTCCTCACCATTTCACAAACTGACGCAAATTCACCAACCCGCCTCTCCCCTCAAAGAGTGACAT
Organism: Uloborus plumipes; assembly: GCA_038373865.1. Taxonomy (NCBI): domain Eukaryota; kingdom Metazoa; phylum Arthropoda; class Arachnida; order Araneae; family Uloboridae; genus Uloborus; species Uloborus plumipes. The sequence continues at coordinate 5,132 of JAXGGA010003514.1, read as the reverse complement.
CAATTGGGGCGACTCCTTAGAGAATGCAGTTATTTTTTACGACTATAATCCTTAGTTAGAAATTAAAGAGAAACATGCGAGTTTGCAGTTTAAAATATTAAAATTAATGGGAAAAACAAAAAGGAAAGGGGAAAAAAAGAATCCTGTAAATTCCGATTAAAGGAAAAAGAACTCTAATTGAAGATTGCGACTTTTTTCTTGAGAATTTTATATTTCTTTCAAGTAAATTTCTCTTTTCGTAACCATCGGAATGATCTTGGTTTTAAAGCACGATGCATTTTTTTTTAAGTCTGTATTAATCCAGAGGGCGTAATAAAACATCTCATTTCGTAAGCGTTTTTTTTATTTTCCCAGTAAATTCGTTTTGTGAGTAATCCTAGGAAGATTTCCATGAATACAAGAATCCCCCCCCCCCCCCCCAAGATAATACCTTTTCAAGTCGAAGAGTTCTGCTTTTACTAAATCCCTCGAATTTATAACTACTGATATGTTCGGTGTGAATTATAATTGCGGGGCATAAAAAGCGATTAGCATGTTGTTTTGGAAAATTAAGATTAAAACTAGAGTACGGTGCATAGTTTGAATTTCTTTCTTTTTTCTTTAAGTAGTCATTTATTTTAATTAAATGGTTTCTTTTCTGTAAAAACTTGAGTAGAAAACAGAAAAAAGAAAACTTACGGAACGCTAAAACATGGGATTTAACTAGCGTAGACTAAATGTACAAACTGGATTTTGAATATTTTAAAAATAAAAGACAAGAAGTTGGTGCTTAAATAAACGTATGAAAAAATATCTTATGAGTAAAAATTGACACTGGCAGCAAAAAAATAGCCGCCATATATATATATATATATATATTTAAATATAGGAATCAGTAAAATAACTTATATCCCAGCTTTCCATTCATGAAAATCGTTGCAAACTGAGCGGGAAGGAAAAAATAACGCAATAGTTCTCGTCCTACAATAGTAACTAGTACAAAGTGCTTCAGACAGAATGTAAAACAAACGTTTGAACAAAAAAGAGAAAAAAACTTTTTGAAGTACTAGAAATCAACCAAGATATTTTGTATGCTTAATTATTTTGCGATGGCTTCGACATTGCATAGTTATCTTACTCTTGAATTTGATTTATTTCAGGATGAGAGGAGTTTTAAAGCAGGTTTCATACACACGGTGAAATCTTTGCCCTAAACTTTCTTCGTACGTCCCTACATTGAAAAAAATAAATGTTTTTTTTTTTTTTTTTCAATAGCTAATTGCTAATTTTACAGTTTATTACCATGCATTTTACATTTTTAAACTGGAACTTCTGCTGCCAGTATTATACTGTTGTTTTTACAGCATTAATTTTTTTCCCTTTCCAATGGGGCTGCGTAAGCGAGAAAACGCCTAATTCGCAGACCCATTGCAATTCCCCGAAAAAGTATCCAGTCTCTGCATGTGTCACCATTAAGGCGCTGATGCGTTGGCACAGATAATTTTGACGCCCAGTTGCCGGCAGATGGAGACACCAGGGCTCTTTTCAAAGCGAAACTGCACTAGGAATTTAATTTTGCCGAAGGATATTCAAAGCCAAACGAATACCCCAAGGTATATTTTATATGCCGTATAATCATACTACATGGGCGCTGAGGATTTTCTGCATCACGAAAATCCACCGACTGGCCACCACAAGTCAATCGACCCGGGTCCTTGGCGAGGAAGGCCACCGCCTTACCACCATGCCACCAACCGACTGTTTTTACCGTATAGAACAGCTAATTTTATAGTAATAAACTCTGAAATTGCTAATTTTACAATTATTTAGTGTATTTTATAGTTTTGAATTGAAACCACTGCCGACAGTATTGTACAGTAAGAACAAAAGTTTACTATTTTTGTTTTGTAGCTTAAAAGTTAATAATTACACTTCAAAAAATGAGTCGCTGTTTTTACAATATAGTACTGGCAGCCGAGGTTCCAATTTAAAACTGTAAAACGAGCAGTAATAAGCTGTAAAACTAGCAATTTTACAGTTTCTTGCTGCAAAGTTAGCAAATTTACGGTTTATTGCCGTAAAATTTAGCTGTGTTTCGTAAAAACAACAGTATAATACTCGCAGCAGAGGTTCCAGTATAAAACTGTAGATTGAACGGTAAAAAAAGTGTAAAATTAGCAATTTTAGAGCTAAATTTTTTATTCTTAGTATATTTATTAATGTAAGAAATTAAATAAATAGTTAAAACTAACGTTTTAAATAAGAAAATATAATTTCTTATGCATTTTATCCAAATGAAAGAATCCTCCTATCACGTTTATTGTTCTCCGTCCTCTCGGTTGTCTCTGCAATAGATCACCAGCTCCTACTGAATTCGTAGAAATGTTTTACTCCCTTCCCAACTAAAAGCTTTCTTGGCTTTCGTCCCCATTGTTTCGACCGAAGAAAACAGTGCAACCAGAGAGCTACCTTTCAAGATCCGAAACCATATAATGCTAAAGACGTAAATCCTCGTGTTTCGGGTTTCTTTTCGAGAATCACTCGAGGAAACCCGAAGCGAAGAAGTAGTCCGCCAAAAGTTTTGTGACCACGTCGTGAGTGGCGAAGGAAACATTTAATCTGCTATTTAATCTACCCTCTCATATGAATGATATGTACAAAAATAACTTATGAATATAAATTGAAAAAAAAAAAGAGTTGTTGTTTTTACAGTATAATACTGGTAGCCGAGGTTCCAATTTAAAATTAAAATCCACAGTAATAACTGTAAAACTAGCAAGTTTTTTACTGTAAAGTTAGAAATTTTACAGTTTATTACTGTAAAATAAACAATTTTTAATTTATTACCATAAAATTAGCCGTATTAAACTGTAAAAACAACATTCATTTTTTACAGTATACACATTGTAAACTGTGTCAGGCATTTTACCTCTTCTCGTTTAGGAAGTCTTGAAAACTGAATTTTTTGTGAAAAACAATGTCATGTCACGAGCATAGTCCCTTTATGGGTGTGCTAGGCGATGTAACAACAAGAGAGCCCTGCCTAAGAAAGAGTCCAAGATCGAAATAAAAGTGACTAAAACCAATTTTTGTAAAAAAAAAAAAATAAATGTACATTTGTGTGTATCAAAATGGTAAAAAAAAAATTATAGAACTTCTTTCGTAGATTTAAGGAAAATGTTTCCAAGGGATCACTGACTTTTCCACTTAACTTCTACTTATCAACGACATAATAAACGATATCGTTTTAAGTTGCCCAGTTTATTTATTCATGAGGTGGGTGCTCTAAATAAGGTTAAGTAGATCAATACGGCCAACACCCCAATCTGTTATGTATGGAATCAGAAAGCCTAACTGACGAGAAAGCGTTTCAACAAACCATTTGTTATCAACAAGCAGAAGTGTAGCAACCGCTATCAGAAAAAATACTGTCAAACTGGCGCAATCTTATTTTACAGTACATTTTCTTTCTTACTAGCTTACTAGTATGAAAAAAAAGTTGTTAATTGTCTTAGAAAGCCTAATTTATGTAGTTGACGAATAAAAAAAGAGTCGCTTTGTACTGCCAATTTGTCTTACAATTTGATAACTCTAGAAAAGTACACTGGAGTCCAATAAGGCCATGATTGGTATCGTTAAGACATTCAGTGCTGTATGTATATTATACAGCACATTTGTGCACGAACTGTGCGTTAAGAGTAACCAAAAGAGTTCCGATTTATCAGAATCGGCTTTTCTGTTTCAACTTGTGTTGAAATATTATTTTTCATTTTTGCCAGTTATTATGTACCTTCCAAAAAGAGTGGAAATTTTTAACATCACATAAACAAGAAGGAAAAAGAAAACTTAAATATTTTTGGAATAAAACATTTTCTATTTGATGATTAAAAATAATTTTCATCAAATGAATGCTCAAATGAACGAACAAATGAATTAATAATGAAAACTAAACGAATAAATAAATAAATGAATATAGATATAGATTGCTGTAAAATTTAGCTGTATTTACTGTAAAAACAGCAGTATAATACTGGCAGCAGAAGTTCCAGTTTAAAACTGTAAAATGCAAGGTAAAAACTAAAATTGGCAATTTTACCGTTTATCACTGTAAAATCTCTAATTTTACAGTTTAACACTGTAAAAGAAATTTTACAGTTTATTACGGTAAAATTAGATGCATTATACTATAAAAACAACATTCATTTTTTACAGTGTTGCCGTGAAAAGTAAAACAAAGTAATATAGTAAATGGGGCTCTTCCGCTGGAAAACGGAGATTTTGTCTCGCAAGGGTAACGCTTCATATAAATTCGTGAAAATAATAAAAGAATAATGAACAAAATTTCGCCGTTAAGGAAATAACAGGCGCATGTTTGACTTCTGAAGCAAAACATTTGTTAAAATATCTTTTAAAATTATTACTTTTTAATTCAATATGTCAACTATCATGCGGAAACAATGGATGCTTTCTCGCAGAATGGCCCAAAGTAATATTTAAAGCATGCTAATGAAAAGTTTTGACTCATTCTCATAAAAATAGTACCAATAGCGTCGAAACTTATGATGTAATAGATTTAAAAAAAAATTCCCTATTTAATTGTACATAATCAGGCATCAATGATTTGTACAAAAGTCATCTATGAAGGGGAAATATTTCAAAATAAAATAAACAACTACATTATGAATCTGATCACATTGTTAAGAATTCAAATTTGTATAATTTCGTGGCTTAGTTTTTAACCAGGGTTGTGAAAGTCGGAGGAAAAGTGATCGACTCTGACTCCGATTCCTACGGTTTTTTTTTTTTTGCCCTTATGTGAAGGGGGAAAATTCTAAACAGAGGTCGAAATATTAAGTCCAGTTATAAAAAGTGCAGCCTTATTTATTGTAAAAACATTTTTTCTCAGGGAGCAGAGACACACGATTGCTCGCCATCTGGGAGTTTGAAGGATGTTTGTTAATCAGGCAATCAATGAAAGAAGGTTATTTTGCATGAAGTACAACGAACTTTTACATTCCCAGTTCCAAAAATCATGGATATAGACATTTAAGAGCAACAATTCAAATTGGGAGCACATAAAAGCGGACATTTTGGCTCATTAATCAAGCTGTTTAAAACCCTTATATGAATTGTTTACTATCCTCCGTCTTCTG
>JAXGGA010003513.1:0-101401 GCA_038373865.1 Uloborus plumipes | reverse complement strand
GAAAATCAAAACTTTTTAAAACCAAACATTCTTAATGTCAAATAAAGTAAATTAATTCTTACATTTAAAAATAATTTATACTTAGGAGATTAATGATAAAACATTGAATGAAAAACTATTAATTACAAAGCTGCAAATCTGCACACGCTGCCACACTACGAGGTAAAAAAATATTTTCTTGCATTGCAGAAGCAGGATTAACCGAAGACGATGGACGACTTTATTGCAGTAAAGCCTTCAAAGTTGACAACACTTGTAGGTTGACGACTTTTGTCAGGTACATAAAACCTATTTTTTTCGTTATCACCCTCCATAAGCTGCCTACCGACTTACGTTCACTATTAACATAATGAATGCATCACAAGTGGAAGACCCACATGCTTCACTGTGTTTGTTTTCTCCCAAGTTTCGTCTCCATCATCACTGATAGCGTGGTGGCTGTAGGTACGTAAGCAAATAGCTCAGAAGCCTTCATTTTCCTGGAAACCCAGCCATGTGGTTTTTGGGTGCAGTCGAAATCTGTCTAGATCCAAGCATTTGTTGTGCCCATTAAAAATCTCCATTTGGTGTGAGGCGATGTTCTTTGACATTATAGAGAACATTAGTTCAAGCATTTTCATCATGTTTAAACACACTGACAGAGCAGAAATCATAAATTTCTGCGGTTGTCACCACTGTGGCTCAATGTAAACGAAATCTGATCTTACGAAACGGCCCCCCTATGAACAGGGGGTGAAGTGAGGGGTCATTAAGAAGAGAGGGATACACTCGGGCATAGTTCCCCGCAGAGTCCTGAATTTCTTAAGGCGTAATCCTGCCTCTGACGGCTCAAAAAAAATCGATTTTTTGGGGATTTTTTTTTTTTTTTGTATAAAAAAAGAATTTCGAGCCAACTATTAAAATTATTTTTTTTATGTCTGCATATCTGCAATGTTCATGTATTTTTCTTCGATTTGAACTAAAAGTATTCCTGAAAAAAAAAATCTTAACAATTATTTTTAGCAAGGAGAATTTTTTCTTTCTTTTTTTTTTTTTTTTACAAAAAGGACTTTTTTTTTAAAATTACGAATAAATCCCTCTTTAAACTTTGTAAAACTAGTTTATAGAGGAGTCTTGCCTTATGCGAGGGATGATTTCCAAGAACAATTGCGTAAGTTGAACTTTCACGTTGTAAAAAAAGGTAAATATACGATTTCTCGATAAACATACACAATTACTGTGGACACTAATAAACACGTCCCTTAAACTGTTTAAAACCATTCCATAACTATTTGTCAACCTTTTTTGCATAAGAGTCGAGTCCATTTTTTTATATATATCTTGTATATCGTATATCATAAAAAATACTGAATATTTAAAGCTCATATTTTATATACCCGTATACAAGCTCTTCGTAACTACTTTCCCATTAAAATACAATATGGTTTCGAAAAATATTTTAAAAAAAAATCAGTTTTGAGATAAAAAATATCAGTGTTGGATTTTTTTTCACATTTTAATACAAAGAAAAGTCTTGCCGTACATAAGGTGGTTCAGGTATTAGGCCCAAAAGTATCAAAAATCTTTTTAATATTACGAAATATTTTTTTCTTTATTTGATTGTGAAGCAACGGCGTAATTCAACTAAACAAAATCTTGCTAAAGATAAATAACGACGCTGATCTGATTACCATGCATTTATTTTAAAAAATAGGGGTTGGGTTCTCATTTAATATTTTAACGTCGATGTGCACTGTAATATGAAGACTAGCTGTTAACAACCTTTAAATACCAAAATTATGTACAGCACGTAATTTTTTTGAAAATAACACCTTACACGTGTCTTTGATGTTAATTGTCTTCAAAAAAAAAACAAAAAAAAAAAAAACCCGAAGTGTTCCTTTTTTTTTCTCTCGTGACTATACAAGGCCGAAAAGCAATACCAGTGAACTGATTAGATTAGGGGTTATTAACTAGGTAGCACGACTCCATAGGGGGAGGCGGAAACTTTTCAAAGGAGGCACGAGTGCTTTAAGCATGAAAGAAAAAGGCAAAACTAACTAAAACTTACTAAATTTTGTGGTCACATGTGCACAATAACCAACAGTGCCTGCCCTATCAAAGTTGTGAAAATGAAAGGTTTTACAAGCTAATTCACCAGGGATTACTTCAAATCAATTACTATCTATTTCGTTATTTTCTTGGATTATATATGTTTTGATAGAATAAACTCATGATAAAGTTATGTGTAGTAATATTAAATTGGGTGCGTGATACATAATTTATATTTGTATTAAATAACTCGGCTTTAATCCTTCTAACCAGCTCAGTTTCCGAATGTACAAGGTTCGGCTTAATGATTGACTCGTTAGAAAAGGGACAAAACTTCGAAAAAAATTTGATTTTTTTTTTTGAAACAAACATTAAAAACAAAAAAAAAAAAATATTTGGCATTTACCACACCATGCATGCTATTACTTGGTTTTGGTACGGATAAAAATACGGATGGTCGCCATCAGGATCAGCGCTTTTCTCGAAACATTGAATGCAAACCTCCACCACCCGGCCAGCACGTTCAATGGAATCTCCTCCACAGTTGTACGCACCCTTTCTTTGAATACACGTCCCTATACCGTGGCTGATCTCTGCATCGTAGACCATAAAAATAGTTAGCACACCAAATATCTTCCTCAGCCTTTCTAAAATAAAACCTCCAACGCAAAACGTATTGATACCAAATTTGCTTGACATACTATTCTGCCGTGCTAAGCTCAAAAGTCGTATCTGTAATTTTCAACAAAATTCAGTTATCGCCACCAGGTGGCTCTTTGTGTCGTATTTTACCTAAATACAATGTTTTATGGTCATTTGAGGACAGGAAATATTTTAAAAAAAAATCTGAAAAAGTCTCATCTGAATCAAATACATGGTGTCGCAAAACTTCAAAGAGTGATATCTCAGTTTGAACTCGACTGCAGATACCACTTTTGCGCTTAGCACGGCAGTATTGTTCTTCCCTATTTTCTCATTTCATCATACCTACTTCCACTGAAACCTCCCCCACAGCTAACTATTTAGCAGTTTGGATAGATCCTGAAAAAAGTTTTCACTGTTGTGCGAAGAAAACTGTTTGCTCACCACGTAATCACCTCTCTTAACAAATCTTCCAACCAAATTATAATTCAACTTCGCAGAGATGGCCTATGACTCCTCCTTTTTTCAGGATTGTCCATTTTTAGGAAGGGGTGATACGCAGATGAAAATTGAGGAATGGGATTCACAATTGATGGGGGAATTTGAATGGGTAGAAATTCTACCTATTTTAATACCTATTTTAAGGAATGGACTCGTTCTCTCATTTGATTGACACCGGCCAACTCGTCGCGGTTGAATTATACATGTGATTGAAAGGCAAACCGGCTCTGTTACATGTTTCAGTTTACCAAATTATGAGTTTGGTGTAATTTTGACGGTTGAAGTTTAACTGAGGCTTTTAACTGTTTAACTGTTATAGTTGACAGCTCACTTAGCTTAGTGTCTCATCGACAAAATTCCGCAGTATGCCAGAATTCTAAGGTTTCTTCGCTTATCAGTTCACATTGAATATTTTATGTTCTCTGAATGGGCAAATTGATGGATCTCGCTGAGTTACATAGCCCATGATCTTTCTCAAGTTCTTTTTACAAGTATCTTATTATTTTTTTTCATTCTATTGACAACCACCTTTAAAGCAAGAAAAGGATGTCTTTATAAAGAACCAGACAAAAGAGTAAACTTTCATGATATACACACCGACCATATTTTCACTCATATTCATTGCTGAAACTTAAAACAAAGGGAGTCAAGCAGAAGTCAATAACCACCTAGAACGTAAATTGATCTGAGCATTCGAGCTCTAGAATACAGAAGAATTTTCTCGAGAAAATTCCAACTAAGTGAACTTTAACCTAGAACAGATCAACGAGTCTGAGTTATACTTTAACTATCAAGATTATACCGAACTCATTAATTGATAAAATCAAACAAAATTACCTACGTTTGTTTCCATTATTTTTTAAAGCAATCAGTTCAAGGTAAGCCGACCACATTTTCTAGCATTCAGAGAACTCTGACTAGATGGGGAGGTTCCGAGCTCGAATATTGACTCGGCAATGGATGTACTTCTCTCCTCTAATTGTCCTTTCTTTGTGTGAATGTGCTGTTGTGCTATGAATGGTTTCCTACCCTATAAAAGAGTCCCTATGGCATGTGTGTACTGTGGAGGTATGACTTCACACCAAATTACGGTAAAATTGGAAAAGTGAACAGTGCACCATAAATTGCAAGCCTGTCTGGCATAAGACGGGCAACAACAACTTCAAGTCAAAATTATTTTGGTGGAATCAGTTTGCATTTCGAATTGTCAGAAATACTCATGTCACCAAGCAAAGGAACTTAGCGTCAGATTTGTAAAAGATGATTCAAGAAGCAGTTGTGTGGAGAGTTCACCATTAATAACTGCTATGAAGAAAATGCTGCTGCTACAAACTCTGTACCAAAAGCCCAATGTGAGATGATTCACCATCCTGCACTAATATGGTCAAAAAAATTAACTTTTAACATCTCGAAATCAAATTATATTTTTCGCAATGACGAAATATGATAAGTGTGTGGCGTATGTCCGAGAGCACATAATCCAACTTTGTTCTCGAGCCGTACAGTGATTTTGGCTCAGTGAATAAATAGAATACTCGGTTACCAACAGGAAGGAACCCAGCTCGGGCCTTACTAGGCGACACATCCGTACTCCACATTGGTATGCCAGTACCGTGCCATGCAATCCTGCATGGTGGAGCATGGAGAGAAAAGGCTGGTGGACTCGAGGCGCTGACAATTTGAAAGAAGGACTACACGACGTTTTAGGTCCAAATAGAAAACATACAGAACTTTCTCACAGCTAAAAAAAACATTCTGGCTACTGCCCCGAATTTTCTTCGTGGCGGTTTTTAGTATAGAATTTTTTTTTTCAGAAATTAAAATTCAATGTGGTTTTTATTGAACCTTCTTTCTAAGCAACAATCATTTGTAGTATATAAAACTGATGTATGCTGCATTGTTACGCAATTAATTCTGCAGTGTTTTCAGTAATACACATTAGCAGGATCATAATTCCCATACGTGGCGACATTTGGGTGCTTCTTTTCACAGTAAAAATCGAAGATCCAAGGTCTACTCTGTGCTCCTGTGAAATTTGATACTGCTTTATCCAGTACTTCACTCTTTAGAGGGCTCTGAACACCTATAGTATTTTAAGGGTAGCATAGGTATAACAAGATAAACCACCAAAAGCCAAACCAACCCAAACCACAAAAATTTCTAGTGATGTACTTTTCACTATCCAAACGTGAAAATCAATGAAAGAAGTTTTACTTCTATCCTAAGATCAAAAGTAATATTTCCTTTTGTAATTCAGAAGTATTTAACGTAAAAAAAGATAATATTTTACGGAAAATATTACGTCAAATCAGGAACGCGTGTGTTTTCGAGTAAGGAGCTTTCAATAAGTCCATTGTTTCCCTTGTTTCTGCCTACAGGGTCATAAAAAGATCACTTGGCTACCCCATGAATGAGAAAAATATCAATAAAACTACTCACTGCATTTTATTTTTATTTCAGAGTCTCTTACACACATAATTCATTACAAGGAAGTTGAGTATTATGTATATTTCAAGTTATTCAATTTTTCTAAGAAGCGTTGAACAATATAGGGATGTATGGTAATGGGCAGTATTTGCAAATTTTATTATTATTATTATTATTATTATTATTATTTTGAATTTTTGTCATTAATTGTACTTTATCTTAAACACTCGCTTATTGATTTTCGAATGAAAATGAAACGTAAAAATAAATAAGTAAATAAATAACTGAAACATTTACAATTTTTTAGTACGTAGTTTAAAACTCGTGTCTTCAAATATATCACGAACTCATTTCTGTAGATACTGCCCTCGACCTTCCTACGTACCAGAAATACTGAAATCAAAATATCTTTTCTACTTCTAACCAATTCGTTTAGAAAACATCGTTTAGGAAGTACTTCAAAATTCAACAGACCAAAAGAGTCATAAATTATGCATCGGCTATCACAAAGAGTTGTGCTTTATCTGATACAAATCCCAAGTAACTCTAATCTAAGAAGTAAAACTAGAAAAACATATGTAGAACAAGTGTTAAGAAACGCATTTCGAGATGAATTGTAGAGAACACGCGATTCGCTGCACTGAATTCGTATTAGTGACAGTTTTATCTCTTGAAAACAAAATTGAACGCAGCTGATGTCGTGATACCATGTTCATTAGCAATTTTGTTACTCGAAATGACGTTGACAAATACCTGTCACACATTTGACTTTTTTTTTCCCACTGGAAGAGGTTATTATTCTAGTCAAAGATTCATTTTTTATTACTTAACGCTCTTCGCATTCGTTCAACAATACTATATAGGAGACACGTACCTAACTCATTACCGTTTTTAAAAAGAAGCGATATATTAGTTTGATTCGCTGGAAGACAAACTAAATATGACAAGCATATTTTTCATGGTACAAGTGAATAAGTATTCCTCACAAAGACTATATGCTGAATTAGAGTACAGTTGATTGGAAAAATAATAAATAAAGACAAGAAGCGATATAACTCTAAGACACAGCATATCGATCACATTAGGCATAAATTTTGAAAATACAACAACGTGGAGCTCTACTGTACGAAATACACATCCTCCCCCAAACACGCTTCACAGACACATATCTGTCAAAATGTAATTGATTTAAACAAGTCAAGATTGTTTGGTTTGGTTGGTTTTAATGAAAACAACGATGATTTAAAATAAGAATCATAAAAAAAAATCCGGGGCATTTACTAAAAGCTAATTATGTTCAATACTTGGTAGCTTGAGGCTTGAATCTGATTGACAATCACAGCTCACAGATATAAGAACAGACATGAATCCTCACACAAGGTAGGGAGATTTTTGCTGAAAGTGTGTCTAGTTGTAGTGCTGATGTTCAAGTAAGGATTCTGGATTCGTCTTTTTAGATTGTCTTGGTTGAATTCAGTTTTTCTTTTTCTGCTTCTTTGTTCAGATCAAAGGGGTTAAGTATATAGAGGTATTTTTCTCTTATTGAGAACACAAATTATCTAGAGTTTGGTGAACGAAGCCCTTTTGAGGGACGCTCATTTTTTAAATTGCTTTGATTTCTTTATTTACTGATTAAAGAATTGGCTTTCCGTGATGACTCCACCCCCTCATCTTGATATTTAGTTAGTTGCCTGGTTATTTAATTTCCAAATATCATCTGCTGCTGTTGCGTGCTATGTTTGAATTTCATTTTTGCAAAAATAAGCTTACTTTCCCTTTGGACCGTAAGTGAACAAGTTAAGCCACTATTATGTGGCTAAAAAATCGTTTGATGACTTACTTATTCAGCCGAATTCTGATCCAAATTTTCATAAATATATAATTTAAACTCGTTGCAGGAATTTGAGCTATATTCCTGTTGTTACTAAATTTAAGGAACAAGACATTGGTTAGACATGGTAAATCACAGTATAACATCCCTTTGATTCTTTGGACCGCAGGTAAAAAATGTTACAAGATATTTTTCTGCTGTTTTTAATGAAATCAAAATTGAGACGATACAATAATTATTTTGAGTAAGAAAAGTGATTTTTTTTTTGCGCCCTTAAATCAAATATCGAATACAAAAGTAACTATTGGGTAATACTGTCGTCCCCGCTTAATCGGGTAACTGATAAACGAATACACCGCTTATACGAATAAAATATCCGAGAACAGAATATTTCTCCATGCCATAGACGCAATGATAAAGATCCCCGCTTAAACAAATACCCATCTTAATCGAATATTCTTTGGAGCCAACAGTATTTGAAAACCGATTAATATGGGGTTATAACAAGTGGGATACAATCCACCGGTGTTCTTAAAAACGTTTCTGTTTCCGTTGTAGGTAATACCTTTGATTTTGAAAAATCTTTTAAACATACTTTTCGATTGTGTTACAGAAAATATCACAATTTTTGTAAACTTTGTTGAGAAACAAATTGCTTTTGATAAAAATTGATTTTATTTAAATGCTTAGGTTTTGAATTAATTATAATTATACATATTATTTCTTAAAGGTGTTTCTTGTGGAAGCGCGGTAACTTCCTCAATACTTTATTAAACTTCACGAGTAAGGCATTATCGTAAATATTTTTTCACCATTTTTAATGTAAATTAAAAACACAATTCCCATTTTGGTTGCTTTTTCAAAAAAAAAAAAAATCTGTTTTTAATTATACGTTGCTTCACTGCATCGCATTCCAAAATGGAGACTCATTGGCTCAGTTGGTTAATGCATCGAGCTAATAATGCGAAGGTTGTGAGTTCAAATCCCAAAAGCAAAAAAAAAAAAAAATCGTTTTAATGACTTATAATCTTCAGCAGATTTATGTGATCCAAATTTTCATGAATACATAATCTAAACTCATTGCAGAAATCTGAGCTATACTACCGTGCTAAGCGCAAAAGTGGTATCTGCAGTTTAGCTCAAACTGAGATATTACTCTATAAAGTTTTGCGCCACCATGTATTTGATTCAGATGAAACTTTTTTAGAATTTTTTTTAAAATATTTCTTGTTCTCAAATGACCATATAATTTTGTATTTGGGTAAAATTAGTCCCAAAGAGCCACCTGGTGGAAACAACTCAATTTTGTTAAAAAGTGCAGATACGACTTTTGTGCTTAGCACGGCAGTATAGTTCTGTTGTTACTAAAATTCAAGGAACACGGCATTGGTTAAACATGGTAAATCACAGTATCTATCACGTCTCAATTTTAATGTTTACTTATATATATTTAATTTTAAGTATAATGGATTTATTATTTTTGCTTTTTTTGTGTTTCCCTTTGTAATTGTTTTGGTTAAAATTTTATTGTGTTGTGGCCGCATTTCTGTTTACGCGGTGCACTGTGTAAACAAGATTGCTGCCAAAAAATCCCCAATTTTGCCAATGGAAATCCTCAAATATATTTTTACCCGTTTTTCTCTATATACCAGTGCACAAAAGCTTTTTACATCGAACCGAAAAAATTCCACAAGATACACAAGTTGATGAGGTATGTTGAGGCACTGCTGCCCATTCCTCTTGTCGCGTCATTCACAACTCCAGAATCGTTACTAGTCATTAATTGCCTGTTGTCAATCCTTTCCCTAGAAAGTTCCATCCTCTTTTGATGTGATTTAGGTCCACAGACCTTATTAGCCAATCCATGCTTTCAGTGTTCTTATTGTTGAACAGCTCCTTCGGCAGTAACCGTGAAATGTGGTGAGTTTTTGCAGTTCATGAAAGTGAAATGCAGACTCATAGCATCTCTAAAAAGACACATATACGGAAGAACCTCTTCACAATAAATAAATTATATGATACTCGATGATAGAAACTCCTTTGAAGATGTGATGGTATGCACGGTTAACAATTATGATTCCTCTCCAGACGAGAACTAGGCACCCTACTAAAAGTGACCCGTAGAAATCAATAAAAAAATTGTACGGGGAAATGGCCAAAGGGTATCAATAGAGCTAAATCAGTAGAGCTCTACTGATATCAGTTGAACAAGATGCTATGGATCTCTATTGATATCCATAGATTCTACGGTTTGTTCTACTGATATGACTAGAAGATGCTATGGATCTCTATTGATATCCATAGATTCTACGGTTTTGTTCTACTGATATCACTAGAACTCTACTGATTTAGCTCTATTGATATCCGTTGGCCATTTCCCCGTACATTTTTTTAAATTTCATGATGTTATATATCTTTATTGATATCCATAGATCCTACGGTATTGTTCTATTGATATCACTGAAAGATGCTGTGGATCTTGTTTTGGTCTCTACTGGTTTAGCATCATTGATATCCGTAATCCATTTCCCATACAATTTCTTTTTATTGATCTCTATGGGTCATTTTTACTAGGGATAGAACTACTCGAACAAGGTGGTGTGTCATTGCACAAGTGGTGTGCAAAATATCCAGCAGAACAAAAGTGATGTATGCTGAAGCAAATGCACCCACAGCTTGATCATATCATCCTCAGACTGTAGTTTCGCCCTTATTGTGGACTCCACTGTTAGGAATAGCCAATGATCGAGCCAGAGACAAAAATCCTCTTAATGTAGCTAAGATAGCCAACAAACTGGTAGATAAAGTGAATTTATCTGTTTGTACGTAATAGCATTAATTAGCCACAGCATAAAGATTTTGTACATATCAGGGCATAACACTACATTGAAGTCTCAAATTTTAATGAATATGCACCGAGACTCATTATGCATTACATGGAGATGTATGGAAAAGACCCTAAAACTGATGATTCTCAGATAAAAGACAAACTTATTTATATAACTTCAAATGCTCCATTTTTCACAATGCGCACAATGTATAATTTACAGATGAAGAGGCCAATTTTTTTGTATAAAGTTTAAAGAATAAAAATGTGTTTTTCTTTAATTATCTTTTTTTAAATAATATCTTTGAAATGAATGGTGGAACCATATGTCTGTGATTGATTTGAAAGAAAACTATTGATTTTTTTCAAACATAAAGGAAAAAAAAAATGACTGGCGTAGTCTATGAATCTGTAATATCAGATTTTAAAAAGTCAGAAATTTTATCAACAGTCGAAGTTTATTATTTTAAAATTATAGTTATCTTTATTTACAATGTTTAAAACCATCTGCTTTTTTTTAATTATTATTATTATTAATAACCTTCCTAGCTAACTAATTTTACCGAGACTTACTACTTAAGTTTAAACTTAATGATTTCATTTCTACAGATATCAATTGGAATTAGTATAACCTATCGGATTTCTATTAATGTCAATTAAAGCTTTAAGTGATATCCATTGGGATCAGTATCCTACTGACCAGATTTCTATTGATATCTATAAAGCTTCTATTGATATCCATTGAAATGCTTTCCTACTGACCAAATTTCTATTGATGTCTATAGGGCTTCTATGGATATCCATTGAGGTTATGACCAATAGGCTACAGGTATCAATAGCTTCTATCGATACCAATAGAGACATCTATAAGAAATCAATTCATATCAATAGAACTCTACCGATATCAATAGATTTTTCTATTGATCTCTATGGGTCATTTTTAGTAGGGCAAGAAAGTAGTCTTTTCGATGGTGTTCGAGGGGTTATGATACGTTTCCTGCTTATTCCAGATGTGTATACGCTAGAATAACTACTCAGATAAAATATGCAAACGTGAATTAAAAACTTCTTTAAAAGAGCACTAAGCTTCTGCTAACTTTGGTCCACTTATCTGGTCTAATAAGGACCTCTTCCTTCACTGTGGCAGCAGATAGTCCAAAAAATGGATAAAGCAAGATCTTAAAACACGGCTTTTCTTTGTTGAGTTCTTTCCTGAATTGTTCAATCAAACAATATTTATATGAAGTGGAGGCTTAACACATAACCTCAAACATGCACAAACTTGACGTATGACACTTGGGAATGAAAAATTACCATAGAAAGCTCATTAATGTTGCCAGTATTAAAATTGTGTGCTTTAGCAGTTTCGATATTAGAGTCGCGGGACAGGTCTCCTTGAGGGATTTAGGCAGGCATTCAAGTGAAACAGCTCTGCGATCGCTTCGAATTGCAATCGCTACTGGAAGTGAATTTCATTATCATCAACTTAACTTGGCATGACGTCACTACGGGTGGAGCCAATAAGAGCTCACAAGCACTCAGTGATCTCCTCTTATTCGCCAAGTAGGCTGTGACGTTTTATCTAGCTCGTTTTTCATAGGCAAACGTCACGCTGACGTCACGATGTTTTTATCAAGAAACGTTCTAATGTAATTCATTTCCAGTCGCGATTGTAATTTGCGATTGCTTGTTTCACTTGAATCCCTGCCTTAGAATCCCATCTCTGCTCTTGTGGAAAGAAAAACCAGAGTATGACTGAAGGAAACATGCTCGGTGTTGCATTTAGTGCAAGAGAATTACGTACTGCAACCTGGTATGGAAATAGGCAGTTTGTAGAGCTTGTGAGCTTGTGAGTCCTGTCTCTACCAAAGGCAGGAGCTCGACAAGGACGGTATTTGCCATATCTGTGAATAGTGGCCAAAGTAGCGAGTGTTGCCAAAAAAGGGAGCGCTGCCAATAATGGCTTCTATTTAAACGGTGCTTCGTGAACGTCGTGAGCGATCAGGTTAGCACGCATTTAGTCCTTGATATCGATGATACATTATTGGCAAATAATTCATATCGCAATACGAGTTAGGAGCTTCCTTCATTTTTCATTGCGGTGCTTTATTTTCCAGACCTTACACATTCGTCAGTGATTTTTCTCGCCAACATCATCAATATTCGCACGCATCCAAGACATTCATCCCTGTCTCTCTTTTCCATACCTTACGGCAGAGGAAAATATAAAACCTTGTTAATGCAGAAACTATGTAAAAATTATACTTTGGGATCTTAAAATTTATGATTCAAATAAGACCCCGTGCGACCTCACGAGAGACGATTCATTTCATTCAAAATGAACCCTTTCTATCCAATCATCATTATAAGCAATCCGTTTTACTTTAAGTTATCGTCATCTGCATACATTCAACTTTTTGAATGGTACAGGATTTATAATAATGTGCTTCTTTCTGATAAAAAAATGCATTTGAAAACCTTTTTTCTAAAAAACTAGCTTCCTAAAAAAAGCAATTTTCGCCTGTATGAGACTCTTTTTACTTTTATAAATTGAAATCCCCTTATATACCATGTACACTTACTAAATTTGGCTGTGCTTGTTCAAGCAATTTCAACGTCTGTTATTTGTAGGACATCTATCTACAAATATTGCGACTTATGTCTGTCATTATTCTTTGAAACTCGCTAAATTTGGTGAGGCTTTAAGACCTCATACTTTGATAACGGGATCACGATGACAAATAATTTATGTGTTTAGAAACATGTTTTACAACTCTGTTTTGATTGACAATTGCAAAATTCGTTTACCATTATTACTCTATCATATGGTTTCTTGGCGAGAAAACGAAGTATCCAGCTCCGATGAATATTATTAAGTTTTCATCTCAATTTCGTTCGATTCTATTGAATCCTACCAGTATTTACCAGTAGCTTATCGAGATAGTTTCTGTTGAGTGTGGTAAAGGGAATTTCTGGCTAAGGGATTGGAAATGCAGTTAATCACCTTAGATTTGATCGAACTGTGTTAGAGTTCAATGTGCGTCTAAATTCTGAAAATCTGATGAAAATCCCGATGAAGTTTCCATGAAACTAGTGCAATAAAGTGAGGCAATTTCATTTGTTTTGCAATGGCATACTTTAATATAAAATGACAGAGCTATACCGTAGGCATAGTTAAAAGAGTAAAGTATTTCGCTCACAGGAGTTCTGGAATTTATTTACCTAAGGTGCTATAGTAAGCATTTTGATTAGAAATACTGTTTTCAGAAACTTTAATAGCGTTTACTTTTTGACCGAGTTTAAGATGCTCAACATTTCCCTCAGTAGGAATTTCTTACCGTATGATAATGCTTTTGATTTAAAACAACTTTTATGATTATTAAACATCCGAAAACACAATGGTCAATGAGCTCTACAACATGATTTAACCCAGAGAAAAAGAAAAAAGGCGGTCAGGTCATTTCATATGCAATACACTCATGCGTTTCATTTTTTTCAGCAAGGACGGAGTATTTGAATACCACAGATTAACGATAAATATTAACGGTTGCCACTGGCCACGTAGAGACTAAATAAAAAAATAATTATCGTTTACCACAAAGTCACCACTTTCTCCCGCCCGCATAAGCTATTAGTTATATTAACCGTTACTATATCTGATATGTGTTAGTAGCAATTTAAAAGCGAATTTGTGGCAATCTTTTTTTATTGCAAAATAAATAAATAAATAAATAAAATAAAAAACAGCAATGCGGCGACTAGGAAAAAAATCGCGAAAATTTAATAAATTTGCTTGCATCCGCTACTGGCGTCTAGAAAAAAGTCTCAACCCTGATCTGTACTAACAACAGATATATAAACTTCTCTAACGCCAGTTTTAAAAGTTTGTGTCCATTTTCAACTCTTGTCAACTGGAAACCCTCTGCACAAACATCATGATTTAAACCACGAAAAATTACGAAAGTTACAATAAAGCTAGTTGAAAATTTTGCATTTGACGCGAGATGAATACCAAATTGGGAATTCTTCCGTAAACTGTTAATTTAATAATCGGTAAGTACAAAGGAAATTCTTGACTTAGGCAACCTGAATTGCAAGGAGAGGCGTCGCTGATCTTCTGCCTGTAGCCGCACCCAAGCCACCTGTTACCACCCAAGACGGCCCAGGTGGAGTCACGGGTGGATCCCATGGTGACGTAACACACATCGTGTCGACCCCACCCGCACCTTTTTGTCAAACCAGAGGGTGGAGGTCGATCTTTAGGTTACAACTTCCTCCTCGAACAAGCACAACCCCAAAAGCCATAATGTTACTTAAGACACAACAATTTTGATTGTTGCGAGGATTAAAACTTTGCTAAAACGATAGTTGGGTGTGAAGATCAAGATGAGTTATCCCAGTAGCCAGGGGCACCCCGGACGTAATTCTTTGGAAAAGTGGAAATTGGAGGGCTTGGAGGATGAAGGAGCTAAGTTACATTTAAAAAAAATGAACACTCTGTACAATGGTAAGCAATGGATATAGATATGCAAATAAAACTTGGTACATCAAACAGTAGATGTTCAATAGACTAATTTCACACGCTCACTAATGATACAACCAGAAAACAAAAGAGCTGCAGCAACTACAACAATGAAACTTTACTCACAATTTCTGCTTTGTCAATTAACCCCTTCATCCCCCAAACCCTTCAATTATCAATTCTCTGAGTGGAACCGTACCTTTTTTCTGAAGAATGTAGTACCGGTATAAACACAGAGGCACCCAAACTTCAGTGGCGTAGTAGGAATTTCCTCAAGGGGGATGTCCTGCCTAAAAATAGTCAACTCTGATACTTGGAAATATAGGTAGTAAGTAGTTTCATTTTAATTTTACGTGTATATAGTAATTCATACATTATATATAGTAGATACTAAAAAACACTTTAAAAGGAGTTACTTCGATTTTGATTATTGTAGTTTAATTCTGGGTCTCAAGGGAGGGCTCGGACCTGGGGTCCACCCCCTTTACTACGCAACTGCTAAACTTAAATCTTTCGGTAGTCAAAAATTTTGAATTTGAAAAAATGGAACTCCAAATTATGCCGAATGATAAAATTGTCAGGTACTTGTCGGATTAAGAAATTTTGGAAGGTCGGATTGACTTTCTGTGACCTCCCATCGCCACCCACCCCCCTTGTATGTACACTTATTAGTAAAGAGATCCGACTTAAGTTTAACTACCCACATTGAGATTCCTAATAAATTATATTTAAAATTTTAGATCAAAATATTTCAAACGCGATTATATAGGGCTGGCTAAGCAAAAGTGGTCCGATCATAGAGTTGTCGTTATTGTAAAATTTCAATAATTGAGTAACTCTGTGCATTTTCTGCATGTATCTTAAATTAAAGAAAAATTTGGCAGAAGGCTGCAACAAATTTTTTGCAAAATTTCTGCGATTTTCTAAAAGGCATATACTTCTGAAAGGCACACAATTTCTTAATCACATGATCATTTTCCTGCGCACATTGGATATTTGAGGAGAATAATTTTCATTTGCGAGAAATTCAGATATATTCTTCCAATTCTCAAAAATCTGCGAAATCTTTGCAGATTCCAGCAGCAGAAAATTTGCAGAATTACACAAATACTGGAACTTTCAATTCGCGATGACCCTATGTGGACATCTCCAGTGGACAGAGACGTACCCAAAAAAACGTTTCGAAGGATCGTAGTTGATTTTAGTCAGTTTCCGAGGTCAAATAGGGGAGTTGCTTCCTTCTTCAGTGCCAAGCAAGAAATGGAAAGAACCAAAGTATCGGGAGAGTTTAAATAGGAAAGGAGCAAAAGCTAGGCCAATCAGGTGTCAGCGTGTGCCGAGCTCGAATTTGGCGTTGCGTTGCTAGAAAAGTAACTTAATATAACTGAATAATAAATTAATTAACTTAAATAGTCTTAAAAATAGTCGGTAGATGCAGAAAAAAATAGCGTTTAAAATAGTCTCAAAAATTAAAAGAAATGATATTTAAGTTCGCATATTGCAAAATTAGATACAAAGATGATTCTAATTTCTTTTGAAATTAGAAGTGGAGACGTCCAGAAAGAAAATTTTTTCAGAAAAAGCAAAGTAGAAGGTGGAAGTAATAATAGTGTCAAAGAAAAAATAGGCAAAAATTCGAAATACCCTGGCATTTATTTTCAAATTTTCATAAATTTATCGGTGTAAGACACTAATATATACGACTTTTCTTTTCCTGTTGTTTTTTAAATTATGATTTTAATAAAGTTTAGGAATTTTATGCTTTTTCTTTTTCGAGAAAAATACCTGTGTAAATACTTTTTTCAATGACATTTCAGAGTGAATGATAAATATTAAAGAGTAATAAAATTATGAGAAAAATGCGGAAAAGAATTTGCCTGATGAGAATCGAACATACTTAAAGATTAAAAAGCAACTAGTCTTCAACTTTTGCTCCTTTTCTCAACTCATGGAATACGTGCTCGTAACGGCAGCGCAGATTCATTTTTGTTAATTTCACAACGTTCGCAAATTATCTGGAGCTGAAATTAAGATAAAAGCTGAATTTTCTAGGGAAATTGGAATCGTTAAGCTTTCTGGCAGGCATGAAAAAATACTGGCATTTAATCCCCATACCTAAGATTAAATATTTTGTTCGTAAAAATGGATAAATATCTTGAGGAAAAGGGTTAGCTCATCGGAAGGTGCTCTCAGAACTGCCAAAGGTTTGATCCCCCCCCCCAACCTCCCCCAAGAGTTTATGCTTATTATAGAGAAATTAGATTCTTGGTATTTTGTTTGAAATTCTTTGGCTTTGGGCTTTACTGATAAGAGTGATCTATTTAGTAAATACTGTAACGATAAAGCATATTTTCACTGAGATATAGTATTTTGACTAGTCAATCTAGGATTGAGGTTTCTTTCATGCATAAACTGTGACTATGTGGGGAAAAATTTGCATTGAGGAGAGTTAAAAAAAATATTTGAAAAAAATTACCGCGCTGTAGCCCTGGATGTCATTTCCTTGCAGTATTCGCATAATTGAATCAAAACATTCGTCTTTATTTTTTTAGCGAACACTATTTGCGCCATTTTTTTGAAAGAAGTTCATTCAAAGAAATAATAATTTAAAGTTTTCAATTTTGCTATTTGCTTTATCACATTTTTCTTCGCCTTTTTTATGATAAATCATAGACCGGCTTCAATAGTAGCAAGTGCAAAAAAGAAAAAGAAAAAGTGAATGCATTTTTAGACTTGTTAGCCGTATTGTCTTGAGAATTTTATAAACATAATCTTGGGTTTTGAGAAAAATGCCAATGGTAGGCCTTGTGCTCCCAAGAATGCTTCATTCAGAAAGTGAAGCTCCCATCGAGTGGAGGGGGAGGAAGAAATGAAGCTGTAGAGCAAGATGAGCACAAAGGCAGCCAGAAGAAATTGCGGTGTCTCCTCCGAAAACAAAAACACGCAAAGGGTTGGATCAGAATGAGCAAGGTGCGAAAAGAGAAGCGCACACGGAAGTGTGCATGTGGAAAAAGCGGTCCTTTTTGAAGCAGGTGCTCGATCTGGGGGTGATCTTTGAGCCCTGGTCAGGGTCATGTCGTGAGGGCACCATTATCTATTCATCGGCAACTATTCAGAGTCCTTGTTGTGTTTGGTTTATGATATAGGGCGCTATTTCAATTCTTTCGCTAAATTGTTCAACTGCCGCATTCATGGGGACGGAGTTGAACTTGAGTTCAAGCTACAATTGAAAGTCAACGGTTCATCGCCACGCTCATGAGGCCAAAAGCATTTTTAAATATGTAATTATATTTTAAGTGACCTCTTTTCAACTGCAACACAATTCCTTCATTCGGATCTCTTGCCATGGGCGCTTCCATTGTGGCCATGCTATATATACACCAGACACAAATATTCATTTTCTCCTTCATTCTTGACTGTAAAACTTAATTTATGCTGGATTGCCTAAAAAGGGTCAACTATGCTCGGCTTTCAGACGTTACTATGAGCTTTGTCCGACGAGGCCATTCACATGCTCGGCTCCCATCTTATTCGACATTTTTTTCTTTCTCAATTTCAAGCAAAACTCTCCACTTAACGAGCTATTTGAATCGTCTTGTGGAATTTAAAATCTACAAGAAGAAATTACGTCGGTTCTTCATTTTAATTCAATTACATAATCTAACTGTTAAAAAATGTGTATTTTCTGAAGATTCTGAGGATTCTACATAGTTAATTAATGAACACTCTTTGGCACACAAATTGGTGCATCAAAAATAGTTTTCCGTATGAAAGAAAATTTAACATACCTAAAGACGACATTGAAAAAGAAAGAGCTTTTGAAATGAAGCAAAAAAAAAAATTGTACAGAAAAATGACAAATGATTGAAGGGCCACCTATAGTGTGAATGCACGAAGTAACGCGAGAGAAGATAAAGGCATTAAAAGTATCAAACGATGTCCTGCGTCATCTCGTATCAAAGTCAGTATTTCATTAAGACCCACACAAAATTTAATTTTAAGAGTTAAGAAATATTTCGTATCTACTTTTCACTTAGAAAAAAAAACAGAAATAAAGATTTCGTGTCAGTTATCAAAAATAAACAACACAACTTTTTAGCTTTAATTGTCTTAGCACAAAAATCGGAATCATAAATTTTATGACAAGAGAAAAGTTTTAGTAATTGGAGTTAGATACGTGTAATTTTACATAAAATTAAAACCAATGACTTTCATTTAAAAAACCTTAATTTATAAGCACGTAACATAGCAACATGGTGTTTAAAAGTACGCTCTCTCTTCAACATTTAAAAGCTACCACCAGTTTGTCTTATGTGTTTGAAAATAATTCGAATGCGAAAAACTAAATTTATTTTGACAGTGCCCCCAGTTTGTATCGCGGTGTTGACTCGCGTTAGAACGTTTTTTAAACTTTTTAGAATGTCCATGTACACATGTACCTTTCGAAACTTTTACAATGTAATTTGTACATAAAGTTTATACAACTGTCTCTCGGCATTCCTGTAAATATGTTTAGTTTTTTTTTTCACTACTTGTAACCTTTTCCAAGTTAGATCATTCATGGTTCTTTTCTCTTATACAGGGTAAAAAAGCTTTGGCTCTGGAGCAACCTCTTTTCTCAATCTATTTGTATTATTTTGACAATACATACAGTGGTTGAAGTTACAAATTATAAATCATAAATAAAAAATCAAATTAGAAATGAAAACTAATTTACAAAATTAATTTTTAAATGCTGAATCATTCACACCAAAAGAGAAACATATCTATCATGGCAGACGATAGAAAAAAATCTACATCGCAATATATTTGTTGAAGAACACATAAAAACATAAATCGTTACTGGTATTATAGTAAAAAGCACTGTTTTTAAGTCTGAAATCGAAATGAAAACTGACGAAGGAAATGAAACGTTATATGGTTGTTACTGAGCATAATAAAAGCTATATATTGAGTCATAAGCTTGCAATCAATTGTTTCAATTGAATTAGATGCACTCGATACTTAGAGCCTTTTGCATTAACTTAATCTAGTATTAACTGGAATTGGTCTCACTTTTTATAAAAACAGTGGCAAAAAAAAAAAAATGCGGTGATTACTAATAAATTTGCTTCTACTCGCCAAAGGTGACAAGAAAAAATTCTTAATCTTGGTTTTCATCATCCAGTCAATTACTGAATTAACATATTAAATGAGCATCCCTTGGTGAACTCCATCCTGAAGTACTTATTATATTTAAGGGAATAAATGTTTATTTCTCAATTCTGGCACGAAGTAAAACGAGAATGAAATGCGGTCATATAAATGACATCTTCCAAGAAAATAACAGGGCGGCATTTCTTTACAGTAAAGCAGTGTTTAATATCAATTTTTGGAACACGTTTTCTTACAAGAGGATGAACTCTGGGTGCCCTCTTTATTTTTCTCCGAGAAAACATCTTGTAAGGCGCTTCAAAAACTTTACGCACGAATTTTGAAGGATGTTTAAATCAAGTTTGACGTCATAAACCAGACACTTAAAAGTGAAAAAGGAAGCAGAGAAACAAGTGGTGCCTTCATAAGGAGAGTATTCAGAATTTCTATTCATTTTATAATGAATATTATGCACTTAACTAAATTGGCATGAAAAGACATTTGGATGTAAGACCCACAATTATCGTAACGCAAATCTGGAATTCAAAAGAGTATTTGAGTTTAAGTATGAAGATTAGTGGTGGATATTCGCCCCGTAGTGATTAAAAGTATTAATTTCGTTAGTCTCACAGTCGTCAATTTCCCCAACCCCGCCTATGATATTCAATGACGTTAATGCTATTATTTAGTAATACAGTAGGTCTTCAATTATCCGGAGCCCATTCGGATAATCAAATATTCGGATGCTTATATTTTTTTATGTTTTATTTTAATTCATAACCGTATGTAAGTTGAAAATGAAAGACAAAAAAAAATATTTTCAAAGATGGTCAATAGTTTTTGAATGCAAAAAAAAAAAAAAAAAAACCCCTAAAACAAGTTTTTTTGTGTGAAAGAGGTAAAAAGCTTCATTATTTAAAACTTTAAATCAAAATTGTAAGACCTAGTTTAGCAGAGATATTTCCTTTTCTTTTCCATTTTTTGTCGTGTAAAATGTTATATTCTTATTATATAAATAAGTAGAATGTAAGTATAAAAGTAAGAATTGAAGGGGCAAGTGAATAATGGTGAGATGTGACATTTTTTTAATTTCTAGAAAAAGCTTTCAAAAAACAAAATGTTGTTTCTCATTTTCCAATTAATAGAATCTCTCAATGTGTTTAAAGAATATGACCTCGCTTTACCCGTTGAGAAAAATCCATTAAAGAAAGATTACAACATTTTTTCATTTTTTGAAAGCTTTTTCTAGGAATTTAAAAAAATGTCACCTATCACCTGTATCCACTTGCCCCTTCAATTGCGTTTGACGCACTATAAACCTTTTCAATGCCTAAACCCAAGTAGAATACTTCGTTTTTTAAAGGTTGTAAAATGTTTATTAACGTTGTAACAACCGCTTAAAAACGTTAATAAAACGTTTAAAGGTTATTTGTGCTACCTGGGAATTTGCCTGATTTCTGATGAGGCATCCAATTTCGTGTGAACCCTGATTTGAATTTCATGAAATTTCTTTCTTTTTTTTTAACATGGACCCTTTGGAAACCTGAGTGAATGCGGTCCACGAGGACCACTTTCTGAAGTAATGATTTGAATTGATCCTTTTTATTTTACCGTTGCGAGTTAAAAGCCTATTTGTTGTTTGGTTACTTCTTTTTGGTTTAGAAAAAAAAATGGTGAAAGCAAAAATAGTAGTGGTGAGTAATTAACCTGTTTCTGATAGCCACTGGCGACTAGCAAAATTGCCTAGTCTTGATCAGTTGGTTGAGATAACTTATTTTCATAATTCTTAACTCTTACCTTACCGTTTTTTGGGCAACCTTTTACTTGAATTAAACGTTCTCACATTCGGAAGATGAAATGTGAAAAATCTTCGAAGTTCAAATAAAATTGAAAAAGTTTGTTGTAAAGTTGCCATTAAAGAAGAGAAGTAAGAATGTCCAAAAAAGCAGATACTGCAAAAACAAACTGAAGTAATTTATTAATACTTTTCTTCACTAAAATTCAATTCTTAAGTTCATTTTCTTTTTTGAAAGATGTTTTGTTTTCATTTTAATTCACTATTTAAGTGATAGTTTATTATAAATATCAACTACTAAATAAAATAAACAATTTCAAATAACAAGTATTTTTAGTTTATTACGACGAATCAACTACAAAAGAGAGCTTTTTTTCTGGTGTTTGAAAAAGGAATTGCATACTGTCTAATTTGATGCGATAAAATCTACTTTCCTCTCGATATAATGATAAAACGCTACTTTAGTAAGAGTTTAAAAAGAAAAAAATACGAAAACATGTGTTATATATTTAGAGTTGAAACAGATGAGAGAGAAAAACACGCGTTGCAACCGATTGACTGACGAATTTGTGTAACTCGTAATGGCTGAAATCCGATACTCACTAGTATATGGTAAGGTGGTCATTACCAGAAATAATAACTATCATTACGGCTATGCGAGAGGCCAGGTATTTTGTTCAGAAAAATGGCCAAGAACTGCATTTGAAGAAAGGGGTGGGGTAGAGCCCAAGCTACTGTTCGATTGAACGTTTAAAGATACATTTATCTACTTGGAACTTGCACATGCTTGGCCTTCAAGTAAATAGGTTTTGAGCAATTCTTTTGCAGTGCTATTTGCGTGCTTGTAGTATGTCGATTCCGATCTAAACAGCCCTGTAGCGGTTAATTGAGCTTCCTTCAGATGACCATTCTCATCCAGAAAGTAATGTATGCAATTAGGGAATTCTAAAAAAACGAAAATCATCTATAAATGACTCAGTCCATTCTTTGAAATGCTGAATGATAAGCAATGTCCGAGATACTTTCGATATTATGGTGAATTAAAGATGCTTTAAAGTCCTGAGCATATTTCAGTTTTCTCCTACAGGAAAGTGCATATCAGAATGTTTTGAAAAATTGATTTGTATGAAGGAATAAGGCTTTTGTTTCAGGCAGTAAAACACTTTGATAATTGTAAAACTGCAGACATTCACGGTAACTTTTAGGCAACGTCTTAATTTTCAACTACCTCACTCATACTTTTATAGTTTGTTTTTCATATTCATTAATATAAAACGAAAAAACTCTAATAAACTGTCGTAAAGATGTCCAAAATTAAGAGATAATTGGACGGGTTATATCAAAAAGCAGTCAAGAGACAAACTTGTTGTTTTTGAAAAACAAATAAAACTGCTTAGCTACTTACTGCATTTTACTTAGGTGTTTATTTAATTTTCTGCTAAAAGTAGACCTTATTGGGATACTTCACTGAGAAAAAAATATTTTATTACACCTTACCTAAAAGCGAAAAACAATAAAACTTTTGCATTTAACTGGGATTTGCAATAAACAAATCGTTCAAGTCCATTTTCCAAGCTTGTTTCTCAAGCTACTGTCCAACCGCGAACGGCGTGCCTGGCACCGTTGAACGGTTCTATTTTGAAAAGGGAAGACAGCTTGATTAAGAAAATACATCATGGTAGCATTTCTGCTTAGACTGATGTTATTTTATTTTTCTAGAACTGAAAAGGTAGGTGAATAAATTAAAAAAGAAAAAAAAAACATCAACGCAAACCAACACGTCAAATAAACGAACGCAATGAAAAACAAAACAAAACAAATCTCTTCACAATCCTTATCTCTCTTATCACCATATTTTGACAAAATCAGTAGAGGCCTGAGGCATGCGCAAAAGCGTCTGAGGTCGCCGGAAAAAAAATCAGACATTATTTGTCCTGCATTGGTTAGTGGAGAGATAATTAATCCTCTCCATAGACCATTTTAACTATGCTCTCTGTATTAGTGGTCAGTAAATGTAAAATGTTGGTATAAAATTTTCATATTCAACTTGTAACAGATTAAGTAAGTTCAAATTCGGATTATTTTTTTATTCATCGGAACCTATAATAACAGAAAAATAAGAAAGTCAAACCAAAACATGAATCAAGCGTTGATGAAATACAAATGCAAATAAAAAGTAAGGGATTTTT
Source organism: Uloborus plumipes (assembly GCA_038373865.1). Taxonomy (NCBI): domain Eukaryota; kingdom Metazoa; phylum Arthropoda; class Arachnida; order Araneae; family Uloboridae; genus Uloborus; species Uloborus plumipes. The sequence continues at coordinate 77,503 of JAXGGA010003513.1, read as the reverse complement.
TTTTTTTTTTACTTTCCTTTTCTAAAAGATACCCCTTTTCAGTAGATCATTTCAGGAGATTTTCTTTTCTCAGGAGGGAAAATGTTGACTGAAGGAATTCATCAATATGTGACTTGAGCACCAGTCTTTCTGGACTACTCTGATCGTAAAAACACTGTTTATAAGTACAGATGCTTTGGAAATATCTTTCTTGGTTGCTTTGGAACACTTTTTTCTAAGGTTTCATCTGAGTTGGTTATCCGATTATTTACTTATTTATTTATTTATTATTATTATTATTCATTTATTTTTGTAATACTTTGGCCGCTAAGTTTTAAAACCAAAAATATCTTCAGATATAACACCGTGGATAGTAAAACTACTTGTTTTACTGACTTTCAAAATAAGTATGCCAGTTGAAGTCTATATTTCATGGGACAAAAGTTACAGAACAGTTTATCGCTTATTTTTAGAAAAATACTTAAAATGCGAATTTGTAAAAGTGTCCCATGACTTTTGGTGATATAGTGTACAATGGGAGGAACTTGCTTAAAACTTTTAACTTTCAAATTTTGTACACGTAAAAACCTATTAGCTATCAATATATTATTAACGATACATCGGTCGAGAAATACTTTTGCATAATATGTTGATACAGATGAGGTTGAAAGTAATGTTGACAAATACTGGATAAACCGATAAGCAATCGTAGAAGAACATTACATATTGTTTCCATCTAAGTTAAATTATGAAACTGTTAATTAATGCTTTCAATGATGTGTTTGTCGTCTGTTTTACAATTGAAGGGCCAGGGGAGAAAATATGAACGTCACTTTTTCGTCAATTTAGAGATATTAGCGCTATCTAGGGACTATGAAGGACTAGTATCATCTGGTAGAACAACAAGGGGGAAAAAGATGAGAAGCGACCGAAATGTGCATGAGAACTCAAAAAACTACATAAGGAGCTACGAGAAATCAAACTTTATTCTTCGTTTTTCTCGAAATCGCATTTTGGTCACTTTCATCTTTTTTCCCCCTAACCCTTCAATTGTTCTTATTGATTTAGTTATTGTTTTCCTTTTTACCATTGAATTTATATTCATTTAATCCACAGAAAACGGGCTAAAGTGATCATAATAACAAACTACGATTAAGCACTTTTTTTTTCTTTAAAAAAAAAAAGATGTTTTAAAGAATTAAAAGAACTATTCTAAGTATAATGTTAGATGTCTGCAAAAAACTCCAAATATAATTAGTGGTTTTCCATGTATAGCTTAGTAAAATTAGAAATAGCAAAACTTATGGTCATTTTACCCCACGTGACCCTACATACATAATGCACATCCCCCTCGCATTGACAGCAATTGTGTCAAACCATTCACCTTAATAATCAATATAAAAAGAAAAAAAAGCAGGACCGTCACAATAAAGGAAAGCTTTTTATTTACTGGCCTTGAGATCATTAAAAAAAAAGCAGCCCGATCTAATTGTGCCTTTACGAGGGTTAAGTGTGCAACTATTTATTATCCAGTTTTCGCTTAGCTATGTACCAACAACTATCGAAGCATTAATTATTAAAAGAGGCAAAAAACTAGATTAGAGAGCTATGATAAAAAAGTGGCAATAAAATACAGCAATTTTGAGATTGTGTTTTCTAATGATCGGTAATGTTGAAACAGGTTGTCCGTCAATGGCTGACGTTGTTCATCTTACCTTCCCCTATCCAATTAAGTAAATAATCTTAATGATCGGAAGGCAATCATTTTTCACATCTATCCTTGCAAGTTTAAATTGATTAAAAGCTACCTTTCAAACAATCGAAAAAAGCGTTTAGAAAATTATGAACAAATATGTTGCTGCAAGAAGTCCGAGCTTTAAACTTCTTCCACAGCAGTCTCAAAGGTATTAATACTTATTTAATATGACTTTTCATAGTGGTAAACCATTTTTTACATTACATTCTTATATAACTATAAGAATGTTTACAATTGATAGTATAATACCGTAAGTGTTATGACTACCAGGGTGACACTGTGTGTACTACTAGGGTGCGTCGATTTTTCTTATTTTTTTCCTAACCCTCAATTTTTGTTAATCAATTTTATTTATTACAATCCGCGTTTCTCTGATATTAACTCCGTAAGTTGAGTTTCTTCTTTTTTTTCCTTTCGGAAAAGCTCTCAAAGAATGATCGAAATTTGTTGTTTGGTGGAAAATGAATATGTAGATATATGTAAAGTTAAAATTATTCAGGGAAATTCCAGTTTTTTTTTGGGGGGGGGGAATACTACGGAGGGGGGACGGACAGCGAAAATCATAGAAAACATTTTACATACAAAGTGTAAACTATTCATTGCATGCTTGTTTTGAATTTCAAACAATTAGTATCGAATTAAATCAAATTATCCCACTGAGAAAAGTAAGAATTGCGAAAAATCCAGTTTGAAAATGAAAATGGATATATTATCCTTTTCTCATCAAATAGCTGCTCTGCACAAGAAAACGTGGTTTACACAAGAAAAATGCTACGTAGATATGCTTTGCGTGGTAATTTAGCCTTGTATAGCATTAGAAATAAAATACCATTAGATACAAGAACGCCGAGTGAGACACGGCAACACGGTATATGCAAATTATTCGGCAACTAGGGCTTATGTTAGCACTGGTAAATGCAATAAATGGCTAAAAAGTAAAAATATGACAAAAAACGTCTATTTCGTTTTAACACATTATATTTTGAAATATTATTTCAAAACTAATTCCTGGCAAGTTGTTGAAATGTTACCCATTTATAATCAGTTAGAGCTTTCAAATGATTCATCAGTTTTATTCAATATTTAGCTTCACGACTGTAGTGTTAAAATATTTAGAAAAGAAAACAATAATTGGTTAGTGTTTACTGTAAATTATTTAAATTATTACGAACAAGTATTATTATTTAATTATAGTAATCATACGTAGTGCATTAGTTAGAAAAACATTAAATTCAATCAATTTTATTTGATTTAAAATTTCTCTGATTTAAAAATATGAAAGCGACAGAATGAAATCAATTCAATACTAGATTTTCGTTTCCTTCCAGTATTTGTTGCTCTAGAACTATATTATGGTCCGTAAAAATAAGAAATATCAATGTTCAGCGCAAGTGCAATTCAAAATAAGGAATAACACAATGTTTTTCGAAGATTGTAAAACACACAAAAAATACAGTTCATCGTTTAGAGTGGACTTATCCGCTTTCAAGAAAATGCTAAAATATTGAAATGTCATTGACATCACCTAATCATATGAGAACTTCTATGACTTATATAATATTGGTGCAGATTTGACTGGTGTCTCAAATATAAGAGTGGTAAAAATTGCAACAACAGACCTTGTCGATTTCGTTTCAATTGTTCTTAAACAGACAACTTATATAGTTGATAGAAACAAAGAGCGGGGGAAAAAGAGAGAAAAAAAAAGTAAAGCACAGGTACAGTCGAGTCCTCTTAGTGGAATAGCCATTTTGCCAAGAAAAAAATCTATTAAACGGGACATTCCATTGCACGGGATCGAAATAATACATTGCAATTGTTTGGTACGTTAAAAATGTGTCATATTAAGAGGGATATTCTTTTAACCGATATTCTAAGAAGCGGGCTCGACGATATTATAAATTAAAGACACGGAGGGGCCGCGGCGGCTCTCTCATTGTCTGTCGTTTAAGAAATCAAATAATAACTAATTAAACGCGAAGAAACTTTGCGGATTTTCACAACAAAACCCCACTCCAGTGATTGCTGAATCATTTACCAGCCATCTTCACTTGTGCTCGGAGAAATCCGACATGGAGAAGTTCCGGGTTCGATTCCTGACTCGGGCTTTCTCTCTGTACATGTACTTTCTCTCTAGTGTGAAGGTATTGTTTTGAATGGTTGTCTACCCTATATACGGCTTCTTATGGCCTGTGTGTCTGAGCTAAATTGGATTTCAACCGAAAGTGTGCTCTGTTAAATTAAGAATAAAGTTTTTGTTAAAATTAAAGCCATCTAAAAAAAGTATAATATGAGTGATTCCATACCAACTCACCGAACGGGGGTCGCACGACCGACTCGGATTTTCTTTAAATTTGGCACACAGGTTGATTATATAGAGGCATGAAAAGGTCCAAATTTTTAGGTTCCTGCTCCACTTATTTTCTGAGATACATGCCCTCAAAATTTGTCCGCCCACTCAAAATACTAAAAAAGTGATGTAAATCATTTTTTTGTAAAAAATAGTACTCATGCAATATAAAAGTGTTAGGTATCTATGGAAACTAGTTATTCCAAGCATTCAGAAAAAAAAAATACTAGAACGGCTCTTTGAAGTTGCCATCAAAAAAAAAAAAAAACTTGATTTTGCCGATTTTGCTAAAATTGAGGAGTTGATTCCAGAAAAAGGAAGACATAACCAAAGGATTACTCACTTTCTGGTAGTGTACAGATGTGTACATGACAGTGTTTAAAATAACTTTAAAAACCGTTGTTTTGAAATTTAAAAAAAAATCAAGTTATCGTTTTTGTGCCAATGGTTAAAGAAAAAAAAAATTGTTTCCAGTATTATAGTGTAAAAATGTTTTTTTTTTTTGCCGTGTATGGAAACAAAATCTCATTTCTGAAGATACTGCCCCTTACCTTCTCATGGCAGAATTATTTCGCAATCGAAAAACAAAGAAGATCAAATAGTAAATTCACATTTTTTTTCCTAGTTACAAACAAGATGTCATTTTTCACCGATACAGAGCGAAAAAAAGAGCATTTTGTTTTGTTGAAAACAATAAGCTGTTACTCTTTTCACACTAGCATAGTAATTCATTCGTCTTTCACCGTAAATTACAAAAGATTACGCGCCCCGTACAGAGAAACGTAGCGTGATTGGAAATCTCTTTTTTGTTCAACTAATCACTTTTCCTAAAACAGCCCAGTCGAAGGCCAAATTAAACCCATTAAAACGCGATTCATCATGGTTTTTGAAGAGTAAAAGATTTTATGGAGAAATTAAGATTATAGCAAAGAAAGAAACCCTAAACAGGAGTATCGGAACACTCGTTCAAGGTTGGCAGTTTGATGGATTAAGAGTAGCTTTCATCCCCTCGATTTAGAAAATATGTAGTTAGATTAGGCAAAAGAAAATCCAAGTTTGATTTATATAACAATTATCTAAAATCAATTTTTTACAATACGTAGAGTCGTCCTTTTGGGTTATTTGTGTTTTCTCTAAAGGTGAAGCTTTGAAGAAATGATCTTATTTGCGCGATTTAATGCGACAATTTAAAGGAATATTTATACGAACAATTTTCGGAAGAAAATGAAGCAGGAATGCAAGACTATTACTTAAAAAACTAATTTTTTAAGGCATTTTTCCCGCATGAACTAGAATTCTAAGAGGTACAATTATCTATTATGCATCGTTTTAAAGAGAACAGTTTACAATTAGGAATGCAGCAATTTTTGTTTTCTCTTTATCATTGTAGTTACATTACAGTAATTGCCAAACCGTAGTATAATATGTCCCTTTCCTATTAAAACATTCTTATTCATTCTCTCATTAGAACCTATGTTGCGTTTTAGTCCTTTAAATAGGTTTGTTCACTTATACGTCTCTCTCACTTATGCGCCTTTTTCTGTTGGTCCCTTGGGCCGGCGAATAAGTGAGAGTTCACAGTAAATTAATAATGGGGAAGAAAAGATGCGCGAATAAACACATAAATAAATCAATACGTTTAATGCCAAGCTACGAAGAATTCTTCGCATAAAAATTAGGCTAAAAACAGAGTACCTGTCAGTTAGTTTTGGTTTACTGGCATAAGCTCATAAGGCTGATATAAATAATAATGTTAGTGTACTTCACATAAATTCAGATTTGTAAGAAAACGGCACATCTATCACCCACGAGCCAACTCAAAGTCGATTACGCTAAACTGACATGCTACGAATTAACTCGTAGTTAGGCAATCAAAGTAATAATTAAAAGATACGAAAAAATTACCGACTGAATAAAATGGAAAATTAATCAGAAAATAAATAAATGAATGAATAAATCAGTGATTTGATAAGTAACGGAATGTAAATGAATTAGTAAATGAAGAAAAACGTATACGATTGAATAAATAATTGAATAATTAAACAAATTGAACTATTTCACTTTGTCAACACCCACTTTGCCCCGTGTGCATTTGACGAATTGCATTGAACATTTAAAATTAAGACATGTCTAATATCAATTGTAACTTAAATGATAAATATAAAAACTTCTTAGCTTTATAATAACAAGAAATATTTTTTATAAACCACGAATTTGATATAATGTGTATCAAATTTAATGACTTATATTATTTTTTTCGCTGATATTTAGAGCTATTTATTTTTTTACTGGAATCAACTATATGTTTAGGAGTTAAACTATTATTCGATAGGTGACTCTAAAAACTGTCCAAGTATTTCACTACTTCACTTTGCCCTGCTACTTCAGATTGCCCTACATTCTCCATACATTCGAAATTGTGCAAGATTCATTTTGAATGCATATTTATGCTGGAAACCTTTATTTGACAAACATTGTAAATGATACAGACTAGCAGAAAAGCAGCGAATATTTTTAATCCGCAATTTTGGTATCAAATAATTAGAGAAGTAGGTAGAAAAGTAACTCAATTTAGTTGAATAAATTTTATAAATCTAAACATTTGGCTAACTTGTCTCGTTTTTCTAATAAGAAGCGTTCTTTTTTCTTTTCTAATTACAACAAATACAATTCAGTAAGAGAGACATAGAAGGTTTACCTAACTTTTGCTAAGTTTTTTTAGCTTTTATTTAACGCGTTAAAGTCTCTTAATTTACAAAACATTAGGGGGTCTAGTCTCTGCCCATACGTAAATTTACGTACGTTAATCATGCCGTCAACGTACGCACGCATCGTAACGAACTCTAATAACGTATGCCGATAACCGTACGTGCGGTAACTGCGTAGTCTCTGCCCAAATATTCCGAACGTACGTTAACATTCGGCGTGTTTACGAACGTACTGAAAAATATTAAGCCACGCCTTTATTGCGATCCAAATCAGCCAATCGAAAATTAGCGTTACAATCGGCGCGTATCGTAATCGTTGACTTGGCAACGCTCGGCAGACAACGCTTTTACTTTCGTTTTCCATTGTTTGCATACACACAGACCTTATGCTATTACTTATGAGAAAAGACAATGGGTGTCATTAAAAAAATCATTGACAAATATTGGAATTTAGATAAATAACAGCGGGAGTGTATTTTGAGTAGTCAAAACAATTGATTTCATGATTTATAAATTATTTTTGTTAACATATATACAGATTAAAGCGTATTGACTGTATGACATATCATAGAATATTGCATCTATCACCATTTATCTATATCATCATTTAAAGCATGATGGTCATTTGACAACAGCCGAATTGAGTTTTATAAATCGGGTCTTCTTATTTTCAAAGGCAACAAAATTATGTAAAAACAGGAAGATATTGCAGCTTCACAAAAAAAGTAATACTGTTCCTGAATTTGCCGACTTGTCATTTCGAGCTTGCCGAATGAGGAAAACTCTCATGACCTCCCTTCGGGGCTCCTGAATATGTATAACACTATAATATTTTTCAGAATCTAATTTAAAATATTTTTGTGCTGGATATGGAATTAAAAACAAGTACTACAAGCCCTAATTAACACAATTGCTAGGGCCTGATTATGGCACAGGCCATCTAGGCCTGGGACTGGGGCCTCATCTTCCTAAGGGGCCCCTAATTTTTTAAAAACTGATGCACAGCATTGAAGAATTATGTATTTTTAAGAAAAAAATAATGATTCATAAATTGAAAAATAAAAACAATCTCTTTTGATACTTAATTAGCACTTCTCTTATTTAGTTCATTTTATGGAAAGAAAAAAAGATTTCTTTCTTGGGAATTAGCTTTAAAAATCTTGAGCTAAAATGGATATAAAAAAACAGTATCAGGGCTAGACATAATGCATACAGTGCAACTACATAGGGCCTTGCAGAGCTCCATACAATGATCCCCAAAAATCGCCCCCCTCAGGGGTGCCCACAAGGAGGATTATGGCGCCAACAAAATTTTAGGGGGGATTTTTTAAAACTGATTTATTTATTTAAATTATTTATTAATTTAGTTTTTTTATTTAAATTATTATTTTTTTTTCGTGTGTGTGTGGGTGTGCTTGGAATGTGTGGAAGAGAAAAAAAGCGATTATATTCTGCGCATAATTAGTACTTTTAAAAAGTTAATACATGAAAAACTAATAGTTATAATTTAAAAAATAAATAAATAATATTAGAAAAAAGAAATAAAAAAGAGGAAAAAAAAATAAAAAGCACAAGAGGGTTGTGAAATTTTTTTTTGGGGGGGGGGCGGGATTCGCGCCATTGAGCTTGGGGGGGGATGGGTAAATACTTTCTTCATTATTTTGCAAACAAAACATTTTTAATGCTTTTCGTCCATTTATAGAGTATTATTTAATTATCCCCCCTTGTATCGCCACTGCGATACAAGGGGGATAATTAAGGGCGGGGATACAAGGGGCCCCTGGCCCCCTTATATCGCCACTGCGAAAAAGATTTTTTTTTTTTTTTGGTGACTTGAAAAGGCAGAGCACAGAAGGGGGCCTCTAAAGTATTGTCGGCCTTGGGCCTAAATTTTTAATTGACAGTGTCATTTATTTATTTATTTTGTGAGAAAATCTTTCCTCGAAATATTGTCGTTACATATCAAATTAAAGCGCATATAATTGTTATTAAAATGAGTTAATATGCAACTCTGTACCTCTCATAGAACTTGAGTTATAATATTTTACAACACTGCCAGCAAGAAAAAAAAATGTTTTTTAACGAATTTCAGAAATTAATTACTGATTAATTATGAATAATAGATTTTTCAATATAAAAAATAGACGTGAGGCCGCCCTGGACTTTTGAAACTGCCCCCCCCCCTTCAGATGTTGAATTTCAGAGTTGTAAAAAAAAAAAAAAACTTTTTTATGAACTTGACATAAAATGTATTTTCAAGGTAAACCGTGCAAAGCCCGGCCACACAGCGTTATTAACAAAGAACAGTATTTAATTCAATTGATAGATGTAATTCTCGCGGCCGATCCGCCCTGCTGTCTAAAAAAAAAAGTCTTCATTTTGCATGAAAAAAGTGCCGCCCCCCCCCCCAATCGTGCCGCCCTGGGCTATAGCCCATTAAGCCCATACGTAAATACGGCACTGTTCAAGGGTAGGATTCCCGAAAGTTACATGAAAATCCGAAACGGCCAGGTCGAGATTTCTTTCGTTTTTTGGTTGATTTAATATGGTTGAATAAAAGGAATCTGTGCGAAAAAAATAAACAGCAGTTTTCGTAAGGCGCGAACAAGATTTGCTACTACTCTATAAATGGACGCAAAGCATTAAAAATGATGTTTTGTTTGCAAAATAATGAAGAAAGTACTTACCCGCAAGTGAGCTGGTAGTCCTCCGGCGGGAAAACTATCTTTAATATCTTCCGTGAGGTCAATCGCTAAATTTTTTGTTAACCTGAAAAGTTTAACAAATCTGCGATCTGAAAGCTCGAAAGCATTGAATTGGGGGTCTAGTCTCTGCCCATACGTAAATTTACGTACGTTAATCATGCCGTCAACGTACGCACGCATCGTAACGAACTCTAATAACGTATGCTGATAACCGTACGTGCGGTAACTGCGTAGTCTCTGCCCAAATATTCCGAACGTACGTTAACATTCGGCGTGTTTACGAACGTACTGAAAATATTAAGCCACGCCTTTATTCCGATCCAAATCAGCCAATCGAAAATTAGTGTTTCAATCGGCACGTATCGTAATCGTTGACTTGGCAATGCTCGGCAGACAACGCTTTTACTTTTGTTTTCCATTGTTTGCATACACACAGACCTTATACTATTACTTATGAGAAAAGACAATGGGTGTCACTAAAAAAATCATTGACAAATATTGGAATTTAGATAAATAACAGCGGGAGTGTATTTTGAATAGTCAAAACAATTGATTTCATGATTTATAAATTATTGTTGTTAACATATATACAGATTACAGCGTATTGACTGTATGACATATCATAGAATATTGCATCTATCACCATTTATCTATATCATCATTTAAAGCATGATGGTCATTTGACAACAGCAGAATTGAGTTTTATAAATCGGGTCTTCTTATTTTCAAAGGCAACAAAATTATGTAAAAACAGGAAGATATTGCAGCTTCACAAAAAAAGTAATACTGTTCCTGAATTTGCCGACTTGTCATTTCGAGCTTGCCGAATGAGGAAAACTCTCATGACCTCCCTTCGGGGCTCCTGAATATGTATAACACTATAATATTTTTCAGAATCTAATTTAAAATATTTTTGTGCTGGATATGGAATTAAAAACAAGTACTACAAGCCCTAATTAACACAATTGCTAGGGCCTGATTATGGCACAGGCCATCTAGGCCTGGGACTCGGGCCTCATCTTCCTAAGGGGCCCCTAATTTTTTAAAAACTGATGCACAGCATTGAAGAATTATGTATTTTTAAGAAAAAAATAATGATTCATAAATTGAAAAATAAAAACAATCTCTTTTGATACTTAATTAGCACTTCTCTTATTTAGTTCATTTTATGGAAAGAAAAAAAGATTTCTTTCTTGGGAATTAGCTTTAAAAATCTTGAGCTAAAATGGATATAAAAAAACAGTATCAGGGCTAGACATAATGCATACAGTGCAACTACATAGGGCCTTGCAGAGCTCTATACAATGATCCCCAAAAATCACCCCCCTCAGGGGTGCCCACAGGGAGGATTATGGCGCAAGTTGCGCCAACAAAATTTTAGGGGGGGGTTTTTAAAACTGATTTATTTATTTAAATTATTTATTAATTTAGTTTTTTTATTTTAATTATTATTTTTTTTCGTGTGTGTGTGGGTGTGCTTGGAATGTGTGGAAGAGAAAAAAAGCGATTATATTCTGCGCATAATTAGTACTTTTAAAAAGTTAATACATGAAAAACTAATAGTTATAATTTAAAAAATAAATAAATAATATTAGAAAAAAGAAATAAAAGAGAGGAAAAAAATAAAAAGCACAAGAGGGTTGTGAAATTTTTTTTTTTTGGGGGGGGGGGATTCGCGCCATTGAGCTTGGGGGGGATGGGTAAATACTTTCTTCATTATTTTGCAAACAAAACATTTTTAATGCTTTTCGTCCATTTATAGAGTATTATTTAATTATCCCCCCCTTGTATCGCAGTGGCGATACAAGGGGGGGATAATTAAGGGCGGGGATACAAGGGGGCCTTGTATCGCGGTGGCGATACAAGGTGGCCAGGGGGCTGGCCCCCTTATATCGCCACTGCGAAAAAGATTTTTTTTTTTTTGGTGACTTGAAAAGGCAGAGCACAGAAGGGGGCCTCTAAAGTATTGTCGGCCTTGGGCCTAAATTTTTAATTGACAGTGTCATTTATTTATTTATTTTGTGAGAAAATCTTTCCTCGAAATATTGTCGTTACATATCAAATTAAAGCGCATATAATTGTTATTAAAATGAGTTAATATGCAACTCTGTACCTCTCATAGAACTTGAGTTATAATATTTTACAACACTGCCAGCAAGAAAAAAAATGTTTTTTAACGAATTTCAGAAATTAATTACTGATTAATTATGAATAATAGATTTTTCAATATAAAAAAATAGACGTGAGGCAGCCCTGGACTTTTGAAACTGCCCCCCCCCCCTTGAGGTGTTGAATTTCAGAGTTGTAAAAAAAAAAAACTTTATTTACTTGACATAAAATGTATTTTCAAGGTAAACCGTGCAAAGCCCGGCCACACAGCGTTATTAACAAAGAACAGTATTTAATTCAATTGATAGATGTAATTCTCGCGGCCGATCCACCCTGCTGTCTAAAAAAAAAAAAAATCTTCATTTTACATGAAAAAAGTGCCGCCCCCCCCCCCCCCCAATCATGCCGCCCTGGGCTATAGCCCATTAAGACCATACGTAAATACAGCACTGTTCAAGGGTAGGATTCCCGAAAGTTACATGAAAATCCGAAACGGCCAGGTCGAGATTTCTTTCGTTTTTTGGTTGATTTAATATGGTTGAATAAAAGGAATCTGTGTGAAAAAAATAAACAGCAGTTTTCGTAAGGCGCGAACAAGATTTGCTACTACTCTATAAATGGACGCAAAGCATTAAAAATGATGTTTTGTTTGCAAAATAATGAAGAAAGTACTTACCCGCAAGTGAGCTGGTAGTCTTCCGGCGGGAAAACTATCTTTAATATCTTCCGTGAGGTCAATCAATCGCTAAATTTTTTGTTAATCTGAAAAGTTTAACAAATCTGCGATCTGAAAGCTCGAAAACATTGAATTGGTCTTTAAACACCATTTCTTTCTATCGTTTCCAATCTTTCAACGTCTTCTAGTTGTTAATCCAACGCAGCAAACGCGGCATCCATCTTGGATTTTAAGTACGCAAAATGGTTTTCCGCCTGAAAGAAGACGGCGTAAATTTTCCGTATGTTTACATTTTAGAGTACGTATTTTGCGTGCGGACAAAAAGGGCAGAGACTAGCGGGTCTCGCTACATACGTTAAAATGACGTCACGGGTTGGTTTTGAATGTGGAGAATTTTTACGTATTGGGCAAAGACTAGACCCCTAGTTGCCACATTCATTTCCGATATTTTAATGAAAATGAAAACTAGTTCAAACTTTCCACTTGCGGAAGAAACTAAATACTCTTAAAGCTGCACAGCTATAACACTATGTAATTAATATATATATATATATATATATATATATATATATATATATATATATATATATATGTTTTCAGTTCCGTCTACACTACAACAGTACTAGCATGCTAAATTTGAATTTCTGATCATAAAATTAAATTTCCTGCAACTAATTAAAGAAAAGCAAGCAGCAGAGTTGTGTGTTGAAAAAGTTGAAGTTGTGTGTTGTTTCAAAACAAATGTTTTATTAGCTTGGATTTGGTAATCTCATAATTTATTTTATCGCTCATCTTTATTTCCAAGAAATGCTTTTTTATAATGAAATTTGATTTTTTAGCCTAATATATATACTTTAATATAACTATCTTAATTCTATGTTTAAAATGCAAGGAAATGATATCATATTTAGAGATGTTAACGAAGACTGAAAGCATAAACTCAAATATGTAACTCATATTAACATCAGATCTGTAACATTCATTAGATCTGTAACGGCTTAAAAGTGAGTAATCTAAGGAGGGGGTAAATAACTTCCTTGACCTCCCCCCTTTTATTTTCCTGCATTTAGACCCAATTTAGGCTTGAAATCCAATATTAGTTTTTTTCTGCAATAAATTTTTTTTTTCAGAAAACTCCAACTTCAAATTGGCACTTTTCTAAACATTGGCTCATATATATTTCCGTATTCTAACTACAACTTGATGAAAACAACTTTTAAGTAAAAGTTTGAATTATAAAATAGTTGTCCAGTTTTTTTTATTTGGTAGACAGAGTGCTATGGCAAATAGTATGTGAAACAAAGTTTCAAGTTTGTAGGTGAAAAATTAAAATAGTTATGATAATGTCCAAGATACGGAATATGCGTTTTAAATGAAGTGTTTCGGCTTTTAAAAAAAATGAAAAATCATATGAATTTTATTGTAAAATGTTCTCCAAACAACAGTAAAACATATGCGCATTTGAAAACACAAAAAAAATCTGAAATAAAAAATGGCACGAAGGTCTGTTATACTGTTAGGATACTTTTTTAAAGGATTTTCTCGGTGAAAATAATTAAATAATTTTAATAGTTTTTGCAAGCTAATTCAAATGTGTTGCTCAAAAAGGTGCTTAAGTATATCAGTCAGGGTAAATTATAAACTCTCCTGTTAACGTTTGCTGATACATTTTCCCCCTCAAAAAACATAACAAAAGTATTTTCAGGATATATAATTATTAATCCTAATTCTGTATTCAAGCAGGAGAGTTTGTTTTCAACCAAACTGTTGGATTTTTCCAATATATATCAGGAATTTTTTTGCAAAGTTAATATAAATTTTATGCATGTTACGCAAATCCCGATCGTAGACACGTGGCTGCGTTACGTCTTAGCAAGACGAACTTCCTCTTTTTAATATGATTGGCCGCCGCGCAGCTCTATTATCGGAAAATACAACTAGTAATTCTATGCAATTTGATCTGGTTATAGGATGTCTTCACAGGAGTTTCGTTTGTCCTCCCTTCCATTTTTTACCACTTTATTATGTCAATTTTTAAGTTAGCATTTTAGTTACTTGACCGGCCCAGTTGGATGCACCAAGCTAAATAAAAGTAATTAAAATACAAATGTTTCATTATTGCACATTACTCCAATTATACTCTGCACGGGCACCATTGAAATCATATCTTGATGGACTTCGAGTTAAACTGTAATTTCCCCCATCAAGAAACCAAAAAATTGTGTAACTGTACTCCACAAATACAGCACTTCCACTGATATGGAGTAGCTAAAAATATATAACTGGTATAAAGTAAAACATCACTTGTGGAAGATTACACTTTATGGTAATGTAAATATAGCATAAAGTTTTACCAATTTCTGTGTAAGGTTACACTCGTATTTGCTATCGAAATATAGAGGAAAAAAGAGCATTCATCAGTCTTTCCTGGACGATTACTTTCGTTGATTCGTTTTTTAATGTTTATCAGGTTCATGCTTTTCCACCACCAATCAACTTTACACTAATTCGTAAGGAATTTTAACAAAACGCAAGACATTTATGCAACTCAAAATAGGATCCCCGAATCTCGAACTTATTACGTACAGAAAGCTCTCGGAGCAAGCCCGTTTTACCACTCAGCCATGAACCCAAGTAGCACACTTCGTTTTTTAAAGGTTTTAAAATGGTTATTAAAGTTGTAACAACCGCTTTAAAACGTTTAAAGGTTATTTGTGCTACCTGGGAAGGTATACCTCGGTTACGTTCATAAGACTTCAAGAGGTCTGCGCCGATGTTTGTCTAAACGCATGATTTTTGAATAATAATACCCTAGTAGTTTTAATGCTTGGTTGAGCTTAACACAGGTTACCTGCAACTTTCCTCCAACAAATCGAGTTTTCTTAAAAACGGAACAGCTTACTCCAGAAGTTGCTTAACGTTACACCCATTCACAATGGTAACCTTCTGGCTTTCTTTTACAGAGAAAGAAGCAAATTAATGCTTCGCTTTTTTAAAAACACCATCTGTGAAATGTTTTAGCTTTTAGTGATCAGAAAAACTAAGTTTCTAAAAACAGTTACATGTGATCCTTGCTTGACATCCATACCAGGAAATTCAACATGACTTTCCTCCCTAAGTTCCAAATTGAAAAATGGACTGGCAACGAGAGCACATATTAACCCATTAATGCCTAGCGTCCCTTTTTAGGGACGGTCCAAAAAGTGAGTCTGAATTTTCCAAAAAATGAACATTTCAACCAAATAATTGTGTTCAATTATTACTTTGGTATTCCTTCAATTCTGTATTAACAGATTTCAGCACATAACAGCTGTAAAGTGTGATCTGTAGCCGTTCGATTATGATCTTTATCAAAAATTACATCGTTTACAATCTCAAGAACAAAAAGCTAAGTTTTTGAAGTCATTAACAAGTAAATATATCTGTGTTTGATATATGTGCTACTTTGATCGATGTTTTAGTTTACCTTTTTTTACAATTTTGTAAATATTAAATTTTTTTAGGATTTTATAGTAATTTAAGAACGTCCCTAAAAAGGGACGCTAGGCACCAAAGGCTGCATTGTTTAACCGTTGCTGGTTTCTTTCTTAGAATCTAGAATTTATATCAAAAGAAGTTAGTAAATGTTTTTAGACTGAAAAACAGATAATAATTGTCATTTTCAAAACTTATTTTATTTTAAAAATCTCATTAAATTAAATTAATTAATATATAAACTTAATTATACAACGTTCTTAAATATTTTCTTTTTTTTTAATTACAAAAAATACTCAAGGTAAATTTTGAAAGAAAGCTATTTCAAAAATGTAGTCCTTTAAAACACTAATTATTCGTTGTATTTAATTACTTTTCCATTATGTATTTAGGTGTCTATTATTGTTTAGTCTGACTGTTGAAGAAGCCCTAAGCTGTTTCAGAAGCTTAGCATTTCACCTTGATGAAGAATTCAAGGATTGCATATGTGTCTGTTGTTTGGAAAAGGGGGGGGGGTGCAGGTTTAATTTCAGAATTCCCTGAGAATGCCAATTTTGATCTCTACTGTGACAATTTATTTACTTCTCTTGCGTTCCTACGTGATTATTTGTCTCAGAAAGGTTTTGTGCAAGAATCGGATTAAAAAATGCTCATGAACTGAAGTTACGTTGTTCAAAACAGAAAAGAGAGGAAGTTTTGAATAAATGTCGATGACAGGTAAAATAATATTACGTTGGTTCGGTGGAATAATAGCAATGTCATAACTATTGCATCGAATCTTCATGGAGTTCATCCTATTGTAAAGGCTCAGCGAAAAGAAAGTTATTGAAATTGATGAGCCAAATATATATGGTTGCTAAGTACAATCGTTGCACAAGGAAAAAGATCCCATGCATCAAATATCGGGAACTACCGGTTTTTGATTCACTCTAAAAAATGGTGGTAGCCGCTCTTCATTTCTATTTTAGAAGCTGCTGTACGCATTGAGCTCAAGAGTACTGGATTGAGTTAGGTATTATGGGGCTAGTTGTTATATTGCTTTAAATGAGACTCAGGTAAGATGCGCCCATTGAAGTAAAAGAGTTTATCGGAATGCAGCAAATGCAATACGTAGGTTTGTAGAACAAATGCTTTGCTGACTTTCATACTCAACAACACCAATATTTCCTTGTTCTCTGAATCTACTTCCCAGTTTATGTTAATTGCTGCTTTTATTTCTTCTTATAAATTGTCATTTTCAACATTACATCGTAGGCAGAAAAAAAAATTTGGTAAAAAAGTATGTACCCTCTGGTGCCTAGCGTCCCTTTTTAGGAACGATTTTTCTTTCTTAAATAAAAAATTTAATTTTTACATGATAATTTTTTAACTATTTTTCCTATCCATTAAACACTATTTGTAACCAGTATACAAAGTATCGTTGAAAAAAAAATGTCAGGCATTAATGGGTTAAGAAAAAAAAAACACAAATCACTTGGAGATCGATTCTTTCCCAGCTCAAGCATCTATTTACTTAATGATTTGCACCAGTGACTCGTCGAAGTATAGACAAAGTGACCGAAAGAGCTGAGTTATGGATAATTAACCGCTACATTAATCGTTAACAAGAGACAGCTACAATGCAGGAAAACTACTTTAAATCTCAATCACTATTTTATTAAAGAAAAGACAGGCTGGAATATTAATGCGCTTTTTAATTAAAGTCTCCCTAGCTATGAATGACTACTAATCGAAGAGCCGATACTGAAAGGGGAAAAAACTAATCGACAGGGATTGAAAAATCTATCAAGGACAGTGTGTTCTAATAACTCATGTTTGGTATATGAGAAATGGGTGTGGCAAACGCGACGATCAACCTAGTCGCCAAAGCTCGCTTGTGTGATGCGTCAATGAAATACAGTGATTCATTTTTGACTGAAACCTAGAGTTAGAAACCTAATATCAGAACAAGGAATCCAGCAGCGTATTTCTTGAAGTCAATGCCACCCAGAGCGACCACCAGTTGAGTCTCTTTGTATTTCTTTATCATTGATATAGTCTGTGGAGTTAGCGACAAAAACAGGCTAAATATTTCACTTCCGGATACCAGTGTGAAATTTGGTACAGAGCTTAGGTACATATATAAGAACAAAAAACCGCCGGGAGACACTTGATCAGGGGTCATGAACTCCCGTGATGACGTCATCAAGATGGCCGCTTTTACAGGTAAATACGTTCGTTTAATTGCTTAAACTCCATCATAGATTAAAATATTGCAAAACTCAAAGGTATCATCTGAAAGCTCTTTAAAATAGCTATTTAGAAATATTTAATTTTTCTTTCTGAGGTCAAGGGCCCACCTGTAATGACGTCATCAAAATGGCCGCTTTTAAAGGTAAATACGTTTGTTTAACTCCCCCTAAAACTCCATCATAGATTTAAATATTTCAAAACTCAACTATATCATCTGAAAGCGCTTTAAAAGATCTATTTAGAAAGATTTAATTTTTCTTTCTGAGGTCAAGGGCTCACCTGTGATGACGTCATCAAAATGGCCGCTTTTACAAGTAAATACGTTCGTTTAACTGCTTAAAACTCCATCATAGATTCAAATATTGCAAAACTCAAATATATCATCTGAAAGCTCTTTAAAAGAGCTATTTAGAAAGATTTAATTTTTCTTTCTGAGGTCAAGGTCCCACCTGTACTGACGTCATCAAAATGGCCGCTTTTACAGGTAAATACGTTTGTTTAACTCCCCCTAAAACTCCATCATAGATTCAAATATTGCAAAACTCAAATTAGAAAGATTTAATTTTTATTTCTAAGGTCAAGGGCCCACCTGTGATGACGTCATTTGAGGCCATTTTGATGACGTCATTACAGGTGGGACCTTGACCTCAGAAAGAAAAATTAAATTTTTCTAAATAGCTCTTTTAAAGAGCTTTCAGATGATATATTTGAGTTTTGCAACATTTGAATCTATGATGGAGTTTTAGGGGGAGTTAAACAAACGTATTTACCTGTAAAAGCGGCCATTTTGATGACGTCATTACAGGTGGGCCCTTGATCTTAGAAAGAAAAATTAAATCTTTCTAGATAGCTCTTTTAAAGAGCTTTTAGATGATATAGTTGAGTTTTGCAATAGTTGAATCTATGATGGAGTTTTAGGGGGAGTTAAACAAACGTATTTACCTGTAAAAGCGGCCATTTTGATGACGTCATCACAGGTGGGCCCTTGACCTTAGAAAGAAAAATTAAATCTTTCTAAATAGCTCTTTTAAAGAGCTTTCAGATGATATATTTGAGCTTTGTAATAGTTGAATCTATGATGGAGTTTTAGGGGGAGTTAAACAAACGTATTTACCTGTAAAAGTGGCCATTTTGATGACGTCATCACAGGTGGGCCCTTGACCTTAGAAAGAAAAATTAAATTTTTCCAGATAGCTCTTTTAAAGAGCTTTCAGATGATATATTTGAGTTTTGCAATATTTGAATCTATGATGGAGTTTTAGGGGGAGTCAAACAAACGTATTTACCTGTAAAAGCGGCCATTTTGATGACGTCATCACAGGTGGGCCCTTGACCTTAGAAAGAAAAAATAAGTCTTTCTAAATAGCTCTTTTAAAGAGCTTTCAGATGATGTATTTGAGTTTTGCAATATTTGAATCTATGATGGAGTTTTAAGCAGTTAAACGAACGTATTTACCTGCAAAAGCGGCCATTTTGATGACGTCATCACAGGTGAACCCTTGACCTCAGAAAGAAAAATTATATCTTTATAAATAGATCTTTTAAAGCGCTTTCAGATGATATAGTTGAGTTTTGAAATATTTAAATATATGATGGAATTTTAGGGGGAGTTAAACAAACGTATTTACCTGTAAAATTGGCCATTTTGATGACGTCATTACAGGTGGGCCCTTGACCTCAGAAAGAAAAATTAATTTTTTCTAAATAGCTCTTTTAAAGAGCTTTCAGATGATATATTTGAGTTTTGCAATATTTGAATCTATGATGGAGTTTTAGGGGGAGTTAAACAAACGTAGTTACCTGTAAAAGCGGCCATTTTGATGACGTCATCACAGGTGAGCCCTTGACCTTAGAAAGAAAAATTAAATCTTTTTAAATAGCTCTTTTAAAGAGCTTTCAGATGATATATTTGAGTTTTGCAATATTTGAATCTATGATGGAGTTTTAGGGGGAGTTAAACAAACGTATTTACCTGTAAAAGCGGCCATTTTGATGACGTCATTACAGGTGGGCCTTGACCTCAGAAAGAAAAATTAAATCTTTCTAAATAGCTCTTTTAAAGAGCTTTCAGATGATATATTTGAGTTTTGCAATATTTCAATCTATGATGGAGTTTTAAGCAGTTAAACGAACGTATTTACCTGTAAAAGTGGCCATTTTGATGACGTCATCACGGAATGACCTTGACCTCCGATCAAGTGTCTCCCGGCGGTTTTTTGTCCTCCTATGTGAATTTAAGCCCCACATAAAATTTCAGACTGGTATCCGGAAGTGAAATATGTTTGCACTAACTCCACGGACTAATACATTTTATTGAATTTATGATTTTGGACTGCATTATTTTTGTTTATAAAAATACAAAAAACAAAAATCTCATAGCTTTAATAAAATTGAATTATTTTTTTTCTTAAGAGTATTTTAAACTGAAAACGCCGGACTTAAATCAAGCAGATCCGTACAAATCTACTAACTGGAGCAGTAAGCCCATCACATTTACGCTTCATGATGAGATAGAACACAATGAAATAGAGATTCATTTTTGACTGAAACCATAAGTAAGAAACCTAATATCAGAACAAGGAATCCAGTAGCGCATTTCTTGAAGTCAATGATAAAAAATGACAACTGTCAGCATTAACGATACAAAGTGTTCTCAAATTAAGCGACACAATATTATGATCAATGCGGCGTACCATGCTGTAAAATAAACAGCTGGTCCTTAAATGAATCCTAAATGGATCGACCCGAAAACTATACCTTGTTAAAATATCATTAGATGTGCATTTAGTCTAATACTCCTAGTGTGCAATCATAATCTCCACTTTGCGGTCTAATGATAGAGAACTAATGCTTTTTCCGTATACCAACGCATGACTTTTTCTTACTAGTATCCTTAGCAGTGTCTCAAAAGAGAAAGGTTTATCACCAGAGGAAAATGAACTTTTAATTAATTTTTACCGCATGCTCACTGTTGAAGCTACCGAGAATGCGATTTACTTAATAGTGTTTACAAAGTTTGCTGCATGTGCTACTTGTAGTAATACGATCGTTAGGCTGGTAGAAATGGAACTTCTTTGCTAAAAAACTTTCTCTTAAGGTTTTTTTTCCATGCAGATTCAAAAAGTCGTGTGGAGAAGTAACAGGAATGGATCTTAAATGACAAGCTTATTATCCGTGGCTTTCAATGAGGATCCCTAATCGAAAAATATTTGCAACTCATACTGTCTTGATGGTTAATTAAGAAAATATATGTTGTTGTTGTTATTGTTCATTATTACTGAAAGCCGTTATGTGATAAGGAAGACATGGAAATAAAATGCAGAAATGTATTTAGAGGCGGTCCCTAAATGACTGCACACTTTTTTCTGCCTTTTTGAACCGGCCACCTTTTTAGTGGTCACGGACCAGATAGTGGAGTGTTTAGAAGTCTGACCGGGATGGGGAGGGTCCCGTTCGGATCCTGGTTCGGGCACGGTTGCACTTTCTCTCTTCTATTCTTGTTCTTTCCTCGTGTAAATGTGCTGCTGTGCTTGAGTGGTTGCCTACCGTAGGCAACCAAGGGTTCGTATAGCGTGTGTGTACTGTGGAGGAAGTCGAACTTCACACTAAATGACGGTGCAGTTGGAAAAGTGAAGCAGTGCACCCAAAATGTACAGTCTAGGAGGCACAAGACAGCAGCAATTATAGCTATGGTGGGTAAACCGTATGTCATTTTAAGGAGAAACGAGTGTTAAAAGTGGCATAATTTCACTGATAGAAGCAGGATAGCAATAAAATATATGTAAAACTGCACAACAGTTAATACTCACTAACACAAATAAAATCTAAGATGTAATTCATTACACAGATTAGAAATGAATCAAGTTTAACGAAATTAAAAATAAATTAAGAATACATAAATTGTTATGAATACTCAGTGAACTCTTTGCTACTTAAATATATTCAATATGCTACATGGCCACAACTGGATCTAGCCATGGCTATGGCCACTACTAGCAAATTTACAATTTTAGGATTCTACAGCTACCGGGCTATTTTATAAGGGGAGAAAAGTTGTGAAATAAGGAAATAATACACTATTCACAGTAGAGTGAATGACTTTGAATGAAAAACTTTAAAATGACAAAAAAATAAAGGGAGGGGGGAGGTATTGCTCAAGGAAGTAGATTAAAAGAGACACTGTTAACAGTTAACACGAAAAGAAAGTGTTTTCAATACAGATCTTCATGTGAATGCATAATGCACATCTACAAAAAAAAAAAAAATCAATTTTGTTCGTCAATTATAGAGTAGATTTAAAATAAGATTATGCAACTTACGAAACAAGCTTTAGAATATTCAGGGTGCTCAACAATCGTAGTATTTCTAATTTAAATATAGAATTGACCACAACTGCTGCACAACACTCTATAGCTTTTAACTAAATCATTTAAAAAACACTTTCATTTGAAGTGATATAAAAAGATAATTTTGAGCTGAAAAATACTATACGCTTCAATTATAAATGCAAGTAAAGATCCATTGAGTGCAATGACATCAAATCTTTTTCTACTCGAACGCAGCACCTCATATTGAAATGATTCTGGCATGCTAGAACACATATGAAATTTCAGAATGTTTAAACAACACGGGAAAATATAGAAAAGGAAAGTAAAGTAGAAAACAATACTTGTTGTTGTCATTACTTGGTTTTTATTTAATTAACGCTGTTTTACAAAATTCAATTTCTGAATACTTGTCCCCGCATTTGTAACATTTATCATTAATCGTGCTTTTCGATTTGTAACATTAAACAAAACTAATCATAAGGATCAACTTCGCGGGCCGGATGTGGTCTGCGGATAGTAGGTTGGGTACCTCTGACTTTGTGGAAGAAAATGTTATTTTATAATTGAATCCATATTCTTCTTAGAAAAGGTGGTCATTGAGATAGCTCATAATTCGAGTATTTAACACAAAGGTCCGAAATGATTACTGAACCATGCAATTCATTCAGAACAAATATACACTGCTCGACATTAAAAATGCAACACCAAGAAGGAGTGGTCAGAAATTCATGCAAATTTTACCGTAGACGCACGTCACTGAGTTATGCAAATGATATGAAATGCGCAGCTCTTCGACGCACGTGAAGTAAGATACAAGAGAATGAAGTTGAAAAGTGGGCCATGTTCATGTTGGCTTTTCTGCCAGACTAATTATCGGAGAAATTTGGTTTTTGTCTCGAAGGATACGTGTGATAGAAGGAAATGCCACGCCGTCCTCAACGAAGACACTTCCAGCATATAGATGACTTTACAAGGGGTATGGTGATCGGACTGAGAAGGGGAGGTTGGTCCATACGTCAAATTGCAGCTGATACCCACATGGATGCAAGCACTGTGCATCGGCTGTGTCGGAGATGGTTGGAAAGAGGAAATGTAGCCACATTGTGAAGGGGTGCAGGTGCAGCCAGAGTGACGTCAGACCGCTTGGATCGACGGATTCACCGACAAGCTGTGGCGGACCCGCAAGTCACTTGTACGTCGATTCTGCAGCACGTGCAAGGTACCCTGAATGTTCCTGTGTCGACCAGATCCATTTCCCGTCGACTGGTTGCACGTGGCCTGCAATCACGGCGCCAGCTAAGAAGACTGCCATTGACCTCACAGCACAGACTCCAACGTTTGGAATGGTGCCGGACAAGAGCGACGTGGATGGCAGAATGGCAAACCGTAGTGTTCTCAGATGAATCCCGCTTCTGTTTGTCCAGCGATAGTCATCGCATATGTGTGTGGCGTCGACGTGGAGAAAGATCGAATCCGGCAGTAACTGTGGAACGCCCCACAGCGCGACAACGTGGCATAATGGTTTGGGGCGCTATTGCATACAATTCCGTACCACCTCTAGTTCGTATTCGGGGCACTATGACGGCCCAACGCTATGTAGATAATGTACTGCGGCCGGTGGCAATCCCCTACCTTCAGGGTCTGCCAAATGCAGTTTTTCAACAGGATAACGCCCGGCCTCACAGTGCTCGAATCAGCCAACATGCTCTACGAGGTGTACAGATGCTTTCCTGGCCACCATACTCTCCTGACTTGTCATCAATCGAACATGTGTGGGACGTGATTGGACGCCGTTTGCAGAACCTGCCACTGCCTCGTTCAGAGGACGAACTGTGGCAAATGGTTGAAAGGGAATGGAGTGCCATCCCTCAGGACACCATCGGCAGGCTTATTGACTCCATGCCTAGACGTGTTTCTTCGTGCATCGCTGTCCGCGGTGGTCCTACTTCTTACTGAGCCGACGCCGTCCTCGCTCTAAATTTTGCTTATTTATTTTGAAATAAATATCACTTGTTGTTCCATGCTCTCTCTGTCTTCTTACCAAATTTCATCAATTTCTGACCACTCCTTCTTGGTGTTGCATTTTCAATGTCGAGCAGTGTACATGCATCACTTCCCACACAACCACACTCTACTGTACTATCAGACTATCTCATTTATTATCTTACCACTTTCATAAACAAGACTCTTAATAAACACAACTGCGACTCTACCACACACACTGTTGCATTTTTTTTCTACATCGAGATGTGTTTAACACTATTTCTCTCACACCAATCCTAAGCGAGCAAGCGATTGTTTGGGAATCGAGAGCTCACTTTCCATACGATTCAGGTGGGGTGGGGTGATGCCTCGTTCTCACCATGCACTGACCCCAACCTCTAGCAAGCCATTGAGGTTCCCTTGCCAGTTGAAGTAGGTGGACAAGTATTCTAATTTAAAACAGTATCCAATGTTTATATCGTCCTGCTGATGCAAAAGCAAGGGCAATACAGAATGTTGTTTCAGTTTTCATGAAATACATTAACTGAACATAATGTATAGGGGCGAATATTCATATAACTGTCTCATAAGTTGTAATACATATTTCGTTACTATTTTGAGAATTTTCAACTTAAAAACTTAAAATTAATTAAATGTGCTGATACAATATTACACAAGATACATTTCAATTATTTTTAGTCACTTATTTGGTTAGTTTTGAGGCAAACAAAGCAATAACAATTTTATTAAATTTAAGTACGGAAACTCGTAGAGAATTTTCCAATTGAAAGAATGGTTAGAACGCTTAGCCTGTCCTCAGTCCGCTCATAGTGATTCCAAAAAATAAAATAGTATTTTAACAAATTGTTGCAAAGGAAAATTTGATTCGCAAAAGAAGGAAATGTATGCATCCTAAAACTTATGGCATCAACGGAATTCATTTATCACGCATTGAGTTCTCTTAGCACGCACAAGTGAATAGCGAAAATTAGCCGAGAGAAAGTATCATAAGATTTTGATATGTAACCTAATTTGGCTGACTTTGGATATCAAGAGCGCAAAAAACCTGTTCTAACTAATTATTTGTAGACTGAAACAAAAATTTACGAATTTAAAAGAGCCAAACAGACATGAGTGGAAATTTTTGCATTCATATCACTGAGAAAAGGTGAAAGTTTTAGCACAATCAGATATATCTTCTGCCTCCGACAGCTCAACGAAAATTAAGATTTCGAAAAACAATCCTTTTTTGCTTATTTTTCTCGGAAAAAATTCAACAGAATGAACCAAGTTTGTGTATTTGTACTGGCTGACTCGTGTGAAGTAATCGTCCGCTGCAGAAAAAAATAAATATTCCAGTTTTTTAAATGTGGTTCTTAGAAAAACAGACTTTTCAGAATACAGCGTTAGGTGTGAACTAAGTCTAATCTAGAACATTCTACCCTAGCAGCATCATCTCATCGGCCGATGATCGGCCATTTATCAAACCCGATGAAATTCTCATCGGCTGATGATCCAATATGTCTCATCGGCCGAGCAGAATCCGAGCAGCAAAATCCGATGAGAATACGATGATATTTGGAGCAATTTACGAGCAGAACAGTCCCGTGCCGAGGAATTTCATCGGGAAACTTGATCGGAAGGATATCGTTTTCCGATGGAATAAAGCTCATCTTATTTTCATCGGGAAAGTTGATCGGAAGGATATCGATTTCCGATGAAAAGTAGCTCATCGAAAACCGTGCTCGGATACTGATCGGAACGATGTCATCGTGCGTTACAGGATCAGTTTACGAGGAGTTTGTTGATCGGCCGAGCAAAATCCGATAAGTTGATGCTACTTGGGTATTTCCCCAAAACTCAGCAAGTATTTGAAGTGTTTGCTATGTATGTTGCAACCAGTTGCAAGTGGTATTTCTCGGCAAAATTTTGCAAAACCAGAACCTGGCCAGATCCTTTTCATCCCTGATACTGTCTAATAGGGTGGAGCGAAAAAAATGAATTTTTGATTTTCGTAAACGGGTATCTTTCATTTACTGTGAATGAGGATAAGTAACAATTCTGTAAAATATTTCACTTTTGCGACGTCATCTTTAGTCTGCGCATTTGGCCTAAAGTTTTGAAATTTTTGATTTTTTTTAGATTTTTCAAATTTTTTTAAAAAATATTGCGAATGATAAAACTAGTGACGGGTGGTTATTAAATGGAATAAAAAGGTTTGAAATATACAAGGAATTTTTTAAAACCATTTTAGATTAAGATTTCAGTCTGCGCATCAGGCCCAAAGTTCATCAAATTTTCAGAAATTTCCGATATTTTCAACATTTTTTAACTCAGTATTTCCTCTCAATATTCACTTGAAATGTCTTCAAACCTGTTTTTATTCATTTTGTTTATACTTTTTGTTTTTGTCCTACACGTGAACTCTTCCTACCAACCAATGGAGCACGTATTTACATTTCTTAGATTCGTCTTTCACAGTTAAATTTCACAGCTCCTTTGTGTCGTAAATTGATCCAATATTTCTGGCAAATATCCTCGTTTTTACTAAACTTTTTCTTTTCCTGTGATTACATACTAATTTTGAAAAGCTTGTGACCTATTTGACAGCTCTTCCAACTAATTAGGTCTTGAATGGCAGTTTAAAAAAAGAGCGCATTCAGAAATCATATTTAAATTGTCAGTTTCCATAATCTTTATAAATATTGTGTTGTTAAATTACCTGTAAAAGGTGGCTTTGTAATTTCCACATCATGACAAGAAATCATATCGATGTATACTGACTTTTGATTTATGTATGTGATGTATGAAAATAGATCTTTATCTATTTTTGGGATCTGAAGCGTTCTCACTTGTTTGCCTGTTTGTTTTATAGATTGAGCGTTGATAATTACGATTTACACTGAAGTGACAAAAGTCATGGGATAGCAATATGCAAATTTTCAGATGGCAGTAGCATCGCATAGAACAGGTATAAATGCGCAGTGCTTTTACAGAGCTTTCATTTCTGTTCAAGTTATTCATGTGAAGAGGTTTTAACGTGATGATGACCGCACGACGTGAATTAACAGACTTTGAACGCGGAATGTTAGTTGGAGCTAGACGCATGGGTCATGCCATTTCGGAAATCGTTAGAGAATTCAACATTCCCAGATCCACTGTGTCAAGAGTGTGCCGAGAGTATGAAATTTCAGGCATAACATCCCACCATGGACAGCGCAGTGGTCGACCGCCTGCACTTAAAGATCGAGACCGGCGACGTCTGCAAAGAGTCGTAAATTCTAACAGACAAGCAACACTGCGTCAAATCACCGTAGAAATCAATGTGGGACGTACAATGGACGTGTCTGCTAGAACTGTGCGGAGAAATTTGGATTTCTTGGGCTATTCCAGCAGAAGACCGACTCGAGTGCCTTTACTGACAGAACGACATCGCTTGCAGCGACTCTCGTGGGCACGTGAGCATATCGGTTGGTCCCTAGATGAATGGAAAACCGTGGCCTGGTCCGATGAGTCACGATTTCAGCTGGTAAGAGCCGATGGTAGGGTTCGAGTGTGGCGCAGACCCCACGAAGCCATGGACCCAAACTGTCAGCAAGGCACTGTTCAAGCTGGTGGTGGCTCCGTAATGGTGTGGGCTGTTTTTTCATGGCATGGACTTGGTCCTCTAGTGCGACTGGACCGAACATTGACTGGAAATGCTTATGTGCAGCTACTTGGAGATCACTTGCAGCCATTCATGGACTTCATGCACCCAAACAACGATGGGATTTTTATGGATGACAATGCGCCATGTCACCGGGACACAACTGTTCGCAATTGGTTTGAAGAAAATTCTGGACAATTCCAACGAATGATTTGGCCACCTAGATCGCCCGACATGAATCCCATTGAGCATTTATGGGACACCATCAAGAGGTCTGTTCGTGCCCAAAATCCTGCCCCATCAACGCTTTCACAATTATGGACGTCTATCGAGACAGCATGGCTCAATATTCCTGCAGAAGACTTCCAACGACTTGTTGAGTCCATGCCACGTCGAGTTGTTGCACTTCGCCGGGCAAAAGGAGGGCCGACACGATATTAAGAAGTATCCCATGACTTTTATCACTTCAGTGTAAAACAAGTTTCTTTATATGCTCTCTCTTATAAACTAACTAGATAATTTCCCGGCGTTGCCCGTTTAATACAACATAGCTCTAAAAAATATTTGAATGAATTCTATCCACATGGGAATATAAAAACTTATTTCATGCTAAAATGAAATAGTTGAGGCCTAAATTGATAATTCATTGTTAATCGTAATCTTTGTTGGAAAATACTCCTATTTAAATGCGTTACATTTTATCAATTTGTATGCTTAAAGTCTTATCTCTATTACTCTATCTATTCAAAATTGAAAGAAAATGGCCATTTTGAGACAAAAGATTTGAACTTTGAGCTTTTTGGATCTTTTTTTAATTTCAAAACCCCCGCCTATGTGAATTCTAATGCATCAAGGAACCTCTGTGACAAGCTTGTTGAAAATCCGACGAAAATTGTGGATTTCTATAAGGAACAAACATACATACATCCATTTATATACATATAGGTATCGATAACAGCACATTTCTTGGGTGCAAAGTATACATTGTTTTGAATAGATGTGAATACAATTTTTTTGCTTTTTCCCGGAGAGATAAACTTTATAATCTCACACAAATTTATAGCTAAATTAGTAACGTCTGCACTTCATCCTAAAAGAGCAAGGACACTTTTACCGCTAAAGTTATGAACTCTTTTAAAAATTATAATCTAAAGATTATGTTAACTGTAGTCAACATCTGGCTTGAGAAAGCTTTCTTGGACTTCTGTTTCATATTTTTCTGGATATTTTTCCAGGCAAAATTACCTTGCTCATCTCATGAAGTTACTGTTGCTCAGTACTTGAATCATTTTTATTGTAAAAATCAATCTGATCAATGACAAATTCTATAGGTTCATATTGAACTGATTTGAAACTATAACATGTTGTTTAGCTTCGTCCAACAGGCCCAAAAATCACTTTAGTCCACTGGTAGGTCCATCTAGCTTTTGCAAAAAATGCAACAAATTAAGTTCATTCAAATGTAATTGGCAAATGTCCTATTACAGAGGTCTACCAAGTTTTTCTTCCAGTTTCCGTTTTACACCTTTGTATTTTCCTGTCTTTGTAGTGCATCCATCAAAACCAATGCAAACAATATCCTACTCAAAGAAACAATTTATTGTTCCTGACTTGTCTAAGAAGTGTAAAAGTATGCTCTCATTGGTTGGAAGCGAGGGGTGCGCGGGTGGCACCCAAAGTGCAGCCACTTCCTCGTGGTGAGTCCTGGGTAATTTCAATGAGCAAGCAAAGAATTGATTAGTTCAAAGAAACAACAAAATGATTAATAAAATGTTTTGAAGGTACTTTAAGTAAATATTGAGAGGAAATATTGAATATAAAATTTCTGCTCAATATTGAAAATATCGGAAATTTATGAATATTTGATGAACTTTGGGCCTAATGCGCAGACTGAAATCATAATCTAAAATGGTTTTAAAAAAATTCGTGCATATTTCAAACCTTTTTCTTCCATTTAATAACTACCCGTCACTAATTTTATCATTTGCAATATTTTTTTAAAAAATTTGAAAAATCTAAAAAAAAATCAAAAATTTCAAAACTTTAGGCCAAATGCGCAGACTAAAAATGACGTCACAAAAGTGAAATATTTTACAGAATTGTTACTTATCCTCATTCACAGTAAATGAAAGGTACCCGTTTACGAAAATCAAAAATTCATTTTTTTCGCTCCACCCTACTGTCTAACCTCGAAAGGCGCGCCTAGCACCGTTGAACGGTTCCATTTCAAAAAGGGGTGACAGCTTGATTAAGAAAATGCACCATAGTAGCATTTCTGCTTAGTCCGATATTATTTTAGTTTTTCAGAACTGATAAGGAAGTGGAATAAATTAGAAAAAATAAAAACATCAACGCAAACCAACACATCAAACAAACAAACCCAACGAAAAACAAAACAAAACAAAGCAAAATCTTCTCATATTCCTTATCTCTCTTATCACAATCACCCCCATTTTGACAAAATCAGTAGAGACCTGAAGCATGCGCAAAAGCGTTTGAGGTCCCCGGAAAAAATATCAAACTATTTTTCTGCTGCTATCCGTCTACTACGTCTCTATGTTCGAATTAACTGTCCTTCAAAAGGATTTGTATCATTTGTGCAGCATAGTGTGAAAGGGTGCACTTAGTAATGGCGTCAATGTTCCATCAAGCTCATACTTTTACTATACAGAACGAGGGTGAAAATCAAGTGTGGTCTCTTATTCACAGCTCTAGGCGTTTGTCAAACGATCAAAGTGACATTAAGGATATAGCAGTGTTATTTTGCAACAAGGAAATAACACACATCTTGTTATGATGTTTGATCAGTGGATTTATATAAAGGAGTATTGTCCTACAAATGTACACTGATTGACAAAATTATAGATTCGGAAAATTTTGATTTTGTTTTAGCCACAATGTTTTTCACCAAATTCAAAAAATAATTTAAAAAAAAAGCTCTAAATTGATTAGGATTCATCAATTAAATCAAAAGATTAGCGTAGTTAAAAACTGTGCAACTTTAATGCTTTACCATTGAGCTATTTGTGAAAATTACTATTATTGTCTCATAAAGTCATGTCTCAAAGTCATGACTGAATTACAGACTATTTTGTCAGCTATTAATCTGTATTTTAGCAAAAACGCATTAAACTGAATTAACTAATGAGTAAAAAAAAGTTAAAACTGTTTTAGTTTATAATTTTGTTCAGAAATGTATGTATGTAAATGTTTGTCAAGCGTATTGTAATGTTTAACTCCTTATGAAATCTTTATAAATAATTACGATCATATTGACAGATTAATGACATCTTCAAAGTTGTTTTTTTATTGGGAGACTCGAGTAAAGGACACAATTAATCACTGCAAACGCCTTTCATAAAATGGCAAATACATTTTTCATGAAGATAAAAATCGCAATTAATCTTTTTTCCTTCAGTTTTTATAGTGTTACCGGAAGGAAAGGCTTTGGTTCTCTTCTTTATTATTTAGGATACTTGAAAATTCATTGAAAAATAATTACCAACTTGAAGTGCTAAGATCAGTTTAAGTGTAATGGGAACAATGTAATGTGTAGCAATCTTAATGCAAAAACGAACCTGTGTGCTCAATTTTTTTTATTTGAAGTGTTGATGATAAGTATCTCTTATTTAAATTAAAAATCGTTGCAGAAACATGAGCGGTTTTTTAGGTTGCTTTGTAAGTTATGCCGTGTGTATTTAAGATTATTTTTAATAATGTTAAAACTTTATTTTGCTTTCTAAACTGTCTAAACAAATGGTGGAATTACAGAACGTACAATTCAGTTCAAAATCAAGGATACAACTGATTTTTTTCGTGCTGTGAATCGTCTAAAATGTTCTTAAAAGCTGTAATGCAATTGCAATGCAAAAAAAAAATGTTTTGTGGCATGCGTTTTTCAAAAACAGCATATGTTCTTGATTACTTTTTTTTGTTATTACAAAATAGACTTTTGCCTTTCAGTTTCATAACATTTGTTGATAGAAATATTATTTTATTTTCTATGACATCGTTCAGGTTCAACCAAAGCTTAATTTCTGCCCAAAAAACTACAGGCACTCTATATTTTATAGAGTCTAGAGAACAGGCAATTTATCCGTCGGATAAGAAAAAGGAAAAGAAAAGAAAGAGAAAAATAAGGAAAAAGAAGAAAACTAGAACTAGAGCTGAGTTTGATGAGTTCACGTAAATATAATCGAATTCTCTGGGGAAACTATCATAAGTTTCCAGTTTTAGAATATTTAAATAAAAATGAGGATTTTGTAATATTGCAACTCAGCAAGAGCGAAAAAGGTGTGTATCAAGAAAGTATAAAACAATGCATGCTTAGTGTTAAAATCAAACATGGGGACAAAACAATGTATAATATATAACGCAAAAGGGTATTATTTCCGAAGAAAAGTAGTACCAGAACGGTGTTTTGGTACTGCAGTACTGTTCTACCAAAATTGTACGAGAAATATCTACAGTTACGTTTAATAGTGGCGTTTTTCGTCACTGACTTCTTACTGAGAAAGAAAATGTATTTGGCGTATAATTTCTCATGATAGAAACAAGCCTTCAGTGGTTCACCAATTTACTTCACATGTGAGAACATTTCTATGAGGAAGGAGCGGGGAAAACTAAGAGTTAAGAAAATGCCCATTAAATTGGGTCTGAACTGATTTGGTCGGCAAGCATGTTCCGACGTCTATAACCTTCTTTGTAAAAGAAAAATAAATGTTGGAGAAAAGTGGAGGGACTAAGTTTCCATGAGCTCTGGTGCAAATTAAACCCTATGTTCAAAATAAATCATTTTGTCTTTTATTTTTTGCTTTGTTTATTTGTTAAATAATGACTTTTTAAAGGTCTAAATCACTTGCAGATTACCTTGTATCAAAGCGACTTTCAGTTTTTGATAGGAAAACACTAGTTGGACAAAAGACAACAAATTGGATAGATTTCCTTTCGGTCAGCGTCATTGCAATTTTATCTTTGATGGTACTGAGTTTTTCAGAGCAACTGGCTTATTTGAACTGGCTATCAAGACAAGATGTACACTGAGGATGGTACGGGTAAGGCCATTCGAGACGCAGTGGTTCAGTCGCCGTTATAGACTGAACGCTGTTGAGGTTGTTTTACTAATGGTCATTCCATTATCGCTAAGCAGCGCGCATTCCGTGAATTTTCAATTTTGGACCCCTTTGACTTCTCTTTGTGGGAGTATCTCAAGTAATTGGTCCACAACGATTGCCCAAGAAATTTTGAAGAACAATATTCGACAAGCTGTTGCCAAGATATTCGTGGAGATACTAGAGAGAGTTAAAATCTACTTTTAAAATCTACTGACGTAGTATATTCGATATAATGGACACCATCTGCTTAACACAATCTTTATAACTATAGGTAAATATATATCTTGAAAAATTTTCCTCATGGTGTCTAAAGAATAAAATTAGCATTTCTATAAACATCATTTTTATTGACTAGCAAAATAAGCACGTTGCCGCCTCTATATGATAATTTTTGCATAACTTGCAGACTTCTCCGTCAGCCCAACGAGTTTTTGGAAAGCATTTACATTGAGCAGATTGATAAATGTTCTTGAAACTGTGAGTGTCACTCCAAAAACAATGAAAGAAAATATTTGTGACAAAACTTCAACAGTAACTAGACTCGCCATCTCTTACTTCATTAATCTTACCTCCCATAAAACTTCATTTCAAAGTGAAGTTGTATAGCAATGTTAACATTTAAAACAAACCCTAAGGAGGGCAAACATCTTCCGTGCCATGCAATAACAGAACTGTCAAACAGCCACGCCCTTTCCCAACAATACACAACTTTTCAAAAGATGTCCATGGCGATCAACGAGTCTCCTACATTTAATTTGAAATTACGCTCGTGCTGTTCAACACTTCAGGTGCCACTGAAGTGGGCTTTGAGCAGAAATTTTGAGGAAGAGAAAACTAAGCATTTGGACCTGGAATGGCAGGAAAGTATTTTGTGCCCAGGTAAATCAAAACACTTATTTCTTAAAGTGTTGATTGCGGCCAGTTTGAAGTGAAGTGAGCAAGATTTGTGCTCCGATGCATTAGGCCAATAAATTAAGTACAGTAAACTCCTGATTATCGGCGGTCGGATTATCCGTGGGTGTATCACACTTTAGTTTAATTTTTTGTACGGTGATGATTTATTGAAAATACAAAAAAATGAAAGTGCGTTATTGGCCATTTTTAGCTTTTCACGATATGTTTTACATTCAATGTTGAAATTTTTAGCTGTAACTTAAATGTACCGTAAAATGGGGTGTATAGGAACAGCGGGGTCAATCGGAACAAAACTTCACGACCGTATAAAGAAATTCTTCATAAATATACTATTGGGTATTTTTCGCCATGAATTTTTTTTTAGAAAGGTAAGATCATAGGAAGTAGGAAAAAATTAGTTTCGTCAATCTGGCAACGCTGCTGGCTTCTAAGGAGGACTGCACAGGAATGCTAGAAAACATCACATTTTCATAGACTGCAAAACTTCATATGCATAAACAAACCTTCTTATATTTAAAAGCTAAAAGTGGTATGTTTCAATTATACATTTATCTGAACAACAGAATACCACATTAGAATTTACATTTTTTATAAATTGTGTCATAAAAATGAAGAATTCTGAAAAATGCCATAGGAAAAAAATTTGCGGGGTGAATCGGAACACTTAGTTCTGTTGTTCCAATTCAAACTTATTTGAAAGAAACTGTTTGAAACATCAAGATTCTAACCCCAGTTCTTCCAATCAACAGAAGGACAAGGATTTATTCCTGTTTATCCCTTCTCGTGAGCAACTAGATCTTAGAATGATAAAAAGTTGCAGATTTCAAAAGATTTTTTCTCCAGGAGACTTATTTTTACTTAAAATACGTGGGGTTAAAGTCACATAGACTTTATGTGATAAAAGTCCAGTACACAGAAAGTGATGAATAAGCGAAAAAATCCTTCAGGACAATCCCCGAAACCCAGAGATTTCAAGAAACTAAAGGAAAGACAGAGTTTATCCCACGAGAGGTTATGAAAAAACTTAAGCCAAGTCACAATTGCTAGTTTTAAGGACAAGTACATATTTGTGGACGACATGAGTGACTTCCATTCATGTTAAATCTTTGTATTTCAATTCAAAAGCATTTCTTAAAATTACTTTTCATTTTTCATAAGTTCAAAAGTATTTTCAATTTTGACAAATTATAAACGTTTACTGGTATTGAAATTATACATTTATTTGACAGTAATTATCTGTTCTTATTCTCCCCCGTCAATATTACTCATGTTTGTAAGACTTATTACAGGTTAAAGTGAAAAAAATAAAAATTTTAATATGTGTTCCGATTGACCCCTATCAGCGAGGTGATTCGGAACACCCATAATTTCCTATATATTTTAATAATAATTATTCAAAATGTTTTGTCTTTGCTTGGAATATCAAAAGTAAAGCAAGACCAAAGTTTCTACTCAAAAAAAAAAAACAAATTAAAAAAAATCTTTTAACTGCTTTTTTTACAATCAAAGCTGAAAAGTGTTCCGATTCACCCCATTTTACGGTACGTGGTGTTTTATTGACTTTTATTTAGTTATTAAACCCATTAACATCGTGTTTTATCTATTGTCCGATTATTTGTGGTATTCGCTTATCCGCGGTTACCTTGCCACCCAATTCCACGGATTATCGGGAGTTTACTGTATTCGTTTTATTGTTTTCTCAAAAAACAATTTTGACATTGACAAATACGTAAACAAAAGGACTACCGGATTTAATATCTATACATTTCCGAATCTGTTACATTAAAGTAATTGAATTGTGCAATTAGAAAATTGTGCAATAATTTTTTTTTCAGCTACAAGGGACTATCCTTTCATACCATATTTCAAGAATGTACTATGAGTAGCGAATTCCTTTACTTTTTTCACTCTTAAGTTTTTTCATTTTTTTTCACTGGCTGGTATTAAAACAAATGTTACATGTAGTTCTTTGGATAATATCGAAAGTGGAATAGTTCGGTTTTGTCAAAAACAGTCAAAATTAAATTTCGAAAAGCCCTATTAATAGTGGATATAATTTTCTTTGACGGATAACAACATCATTGAATATTTAGGGAATCTTTTAGACACACAGAGTCTACCATTGGAAATAAGAGTTTAAAAATTGCTCCATCAGAGCTATTCAGTCGAGCTCTTTCCGATGGAAGAACCATTTGCGAAGGAGATTAATGGAGAACACACTCCGAACATGTGTTTTAGGGCAGGGCATAGAATGGGAGGGAATATTGCTCCTATCAATTTCATCTATTTATATAAAATTTTAAAGTGACATTTTTCTCCCAATTTTTTTTCATCTGTTCGTCATCTTGCCCACATATATTTGTCATCTTACATCATAGGTGGGGTATGATGCCGAAAAATGACTTTTAATTTTTAATGACATATTTTCCATATTTCCTTAGGAGATGCACAGGTATTCAATTTTTTTCAACTTAACATTTTTAAGAAGTAGTAAGTATAGTTTGACAATTTTAAACACACATCGTGAGGCGAGGAAACTTTTTGAAGTTTAGCCGGTGAACTTGCAGCAAAGAAAATCATTTCGGTATCTCCAAATATGACTTTTCCGCTTATGCACGCAGTATTATTTTTAATGCTATTTTCCCTCCAGATGAAAATGCGCTTATTATCAGTATGAACAGAAAACTGGACATGTCAGAGAAAAGAAAACTGCGCTATGTATTTGTTCACTAGTTCACCGGGATATGTTTCCCATTTCCTGGGTGTATGACAGTGCTTTGTTGTTAACGTAACACCATAACCAGTCAAATTGTTTGTTCACTTTGAATCAAGAATTACCCTATCGTTGAAAAAATGAACTGTAATTCTCTGAGAGACGGACGTTTAACACAAGGAAATATTTCTCTAACGTGATTTCAAGCGAGATAATTAACAGTAACACATAGCATTGTTCAAATTCATCCATTCAGTATATTTTCAAGTTTCATTCTCTCTCAATCCATTCGACTCTATTAAAGTAAGCATGGATCCGGAGCTGTGTTTGGTAGTCATGGCCCACCGTCATTGTGCCAAAATATAGCCTAAAACTACATTCTGGGGATGTATTTTAACCAAATGCCCCCGGACCAACAATTTGTTCCCAAACATTGCACTTTGACA
This sequence comes from Uloborus plumipes, assembly GCA_038373865.1. Taxonomy (NCBI): domain Eukaryota; kingdom Metazoa; phylum Arthropoda; class Arachnida; order Araneae; family Uloboridae; genus Uloborus; species Uloborus plumipes. The sequence goes on along the minus strand of JAXGGA010003513.1, from coordinate 40,369 downwards.
CCCCTTTTCGACAATGACCCCTTCCAAATCCAGAAGCTGAATCCGTCCTTTATCAAGCACACACATATTTATCGTCAATGTCCAGCGAAATAAAAAGTAAGCAGCCAATATACGCTTACGGATATTTCACAGCTAATGAAAGCCATGAAATTAAAAGAAAAAACTGTTATTTACCCAATAAATCAAATAAAATGAATGAAACATTCATCATTAAATCTTTCATTTCAGGAGTAGATTTATGGCTGATTCTGAGTAGAGCATGACAGAAGTCATTCATCATCAACAGTCTTCCAGATGTGATACAACACGAGGTTCGGTTCAAGCATTTTATTGCAGTTACAGTAAACTGTCGATTTATCCGCGAGGGTCTCGAGGGAAAAAAAATCTTAGTTAACTTGATTCTTGTAGAAAACCTTTATAGATATTATATGCTTGAGAACTTCAAATACAAATAATTTTTATGCTATACTTATCGTCACTGTAAGTGTACATATTCCGTTTTAAGTGTAATGCAATTTTTTTTGAAGCAAAAGACATTTTTTATCTACTTATTTAATGCTTTTTCTTGGATTATCCGCGACTTTCGTTATCCAAAATACCCGTGTCACCCATTTTTGCGGATAATAGGGAGCGTACTGTAGTTCAAAATGAGACTGTTCGACGAGACACAGTTGTATTAAACATATATGAAAGTTAGACATTATTTGAATTCATTGAAAAAAAATCAGAACTACCGCCATTTTCTTTTTGCTGTTTACGCAGTGCTAAAACGGCTAGTTTTCATATGGTACCTTTTAAAGTCACACGTTGAAGCCCCAGTGGCAGTACCACGTTGTAGCACCCCTTAGGAATGTCATTTTGGCTCCCTATAGCATACTTAAGAGCGACAATTTTGGCCATGAAGTGCCATCATTTGACTTGAAATTTTTGATACAGCTTTCAAACGAGTTTAGCATAAAAATTTAAAGTATTAAATTGAAAAGAAAACCCATGAAAATGAATTGCATTAATATTGTATTGCAATATATATCTGCAAAACAGTAAAGCGATCGATAAAACAACACAAACTGTTATTAATGAAAGTTCTCTCTCAAGATAAATTGTCCTAAAATGTGTTGAACGTTCCCGAATTTCAGAAAAAAAAAACACGTACAGCTGTGGGGTGACAAGGAGTCGTTAATGATTACTAATTCCTCTGGCAAATAATAATCACTTCAATTTTATTTTAAAAAATAAAACAAAAAATATCCTCTAGAGTCCCAGAAAACTTTACTTCAGTAGGACTACATTTTCTCAATAGTAATATGCTGTTTTATTTATAGAACGAAGAGTTTTTTTAATGAAGTATTTCATGACTGATTTGTTATTTCGAAGATAAGTTCCTAAATGTGTACCCATTCGCAAAGATCCAAGGTCCTACTTCCTATTTCCTATCATAAAATTCAATTAGTTGTGTTACATTATTTTTACTTTATCAAAAAACAGTGTTAGTTTTTGATTAATGTTTTCACATCTACTACAATCATTAAAGTTAATTACAGTTATTTATATGAAATGTTACCCCTTATAGACAGGGCAATTATTGATCACTGGAGTAATTGCTGATCACGTCAGTCTCTTGTTGTAAATAAGACAAAGAAAAGATAATGAATACATAATTCTAGCTCTTTTAGATCACGGTGAATATGTATTAACTGCAAACAGTATAAAAACGAGCAGAATACTAAAAAAAGGGAAAAAAAAGAAAGAGTTAATGAACAGGATTCAAAATTTTAGAGACATTAAGATGTTCGGTTTTTTATTTTATTTAAAATGAAAAAAAAAAAGTTCTGCTGCTTAACTAGGACCTTAACTGTTTATTTACTCCATCTAACGCAGATATCTTCGGCCTGGATTTGCATAACTTAATAGCTCCCAGGAACTTTGATAGAGGTTCTGCAAACGATCAGTATTTGGTTATTTAAAGAGCGGATTTTTTTTAAAATAAACTTTCTAGTTCTTAATGGCAGTTTACTACAAAAAATAAGAATAAAAGTATAAAAATGGCGGTCGTGGGATAGAAGCTTTGCTTTTATTGAATAACAAAAGCTTATAATGTTGAAAGTATATTGACACAAGAAATCGAATAAAGTTTCAGTTAATACAGTTTAACTGATCAATTCAATGTTATCAATTTCAATAGTATAAGCTTATGTTATTTCATATCGCATTCAGCATGTTTTTAAAAACTATTATCATTTATTTTTTTACGTTTTGAACCATTTTACCTGATGGGTTTGAATCACCAACCTTTTGGCGCCGAATCGCGTTTGCCGATTGCGCCACAGAGGCTTTACTACAAATAAATTCCCAGAGAAAATAACGAGAATAAAACTCTGCGCATGTGCTTTGAAAATAGCTGGTGAAACTATTTTTTATGTTATTTTTTCTACAGTTTACTCTGGCAGCCGGCTTCCCATAATAATCGTAGTAGTAAATATTTTATATTTGTGGGTTTCATTTTATTATTCACACAGAATATATTTTAGAAAATAAATATAAACTTCATTAGCTACCTTAAAATTAATTAAAAGAACATGCTTGTACTGTGATACAATAAAGATGAAAAATAACTTTGAATTTGAAGAGAAAAAAAATATTTGATATGCTTCTTTTTTTCGTTCTTTAATCGAGTGGTTATTTCAAGAAAATAGAAAGCTCAAAGAGTTCTCCAAACAGTGAAAGGTTGAATATCTCAGATTTAATGTATTGATTATAAATCACTATTGCATAACCATTTTAAAAAATTCAACATCCCAAAAAAATGGTGGTCATTAATTACCACAAAAGTGATCAACAAATAACTCAATCCTAGGGTCATGTAAACGGAATCAAATTTTACAGACATTCTACGAATATTTATAGAGAAAAATAAAGTTGTTCAGTGGAATAACTAGAATGCTTCTGTAGTTTTCAATACTCTACTGTTAGAAAAGCTATCATACAGTTAACCTGTGTAACAACGCTTACATCTTGTAAGAATGCTGTGTGTGTGTGTTGCCACTCTTTTTTCTAACTCTCACTGGTAAAACACTCATGTAAGTTTTTCCTTGTTGAATTTAAGTGGAAAATAACTTTTCAATAATTAAAACCCATGATTTCAATCTTCAGCCCTTTATTTTATGCATCTAATGCTATTTATTCGATTAATGAATTCTACGAAACTTTCCACTTTGAAATGAAAAATCATTCTTTAGGTGTACAGTGACATTATGTTCTATCGCAACGGTTCCCAAAGTGAGTTCCAGCTTAAATTCCCTCCCAAAGTTTCTTCTATGTAAAAGAAAGTAATTATGAATGCAAATGAATAACATTTGACTGTGATAGACTTAAAATTCTCTCTTTTAGCCTTTAACAACTTTGAGGTTCTCTGAAGTAAACGTGAAGGACCAAGAATTTTGTCGACAAAAATTTAGGAATCGCTGCTCTATTGTACCCCAATAAACACGTTCCAATGTAAAGTAAATATGTTTCAGAATAATGCAGAGTAGATATATTTTCAAAGTCAAAGATTTCAAATAAACTCATTAATGTACAATGATTTTAACTCAATTGTATTTTTAACGAGAATTACGTACATCTAAAGAATGCTCTTATAGTGCTGCTCTGATAAGTTGACCTCCGGCATTGGCTACGTTTACCTCTTTTTCGGGTAATAGAGAAGGGTAATTGCTGCCTTATTTTGTTGGGGTAATTTCGTAGGTGTTTTGCAAAAGTGTTCCAGTTCAAAACCGTGTCCATTACTCTTTCTTATTCCCGAAAAACAGTAAACATTATCAATGCTGAATGTCAACTCAACTGGGCAACACTATAACAGCCTACTTTATCTATTAAAACTGTTACATTATTTTTCTTAAAGGTCTCTTGTGTACTGCTATATGATGAACCCATTTTCTTAAATTTTTGTCTCCAAATGTTAACAAATATTATGACAAAGAACTTCGCATTAGTCAAAGTTGTGTGTGAAAAAGATAATGGACACATTACACCGACCCTTGCAAAAAAAAAGTGACACAAATAAAAAATCCTAATTTTCTGATTTTTGTATGAAACAGATCAAGACATTGTTCTTTTATGTGGAAAAGTGTCACAACTGAAATTTTGATAGTTTCCGCTAGGTAGCACTAATGGTGACACAAGTCAACTAAAATTTTAATATATACATGTAAAAAAGACGTGACAAACTAAAAAAGTAGTACCATACAGAAAACTTAAGTTGTTTATACATATAATTTCATTAAAAAATATCAATGAATATTCATTGAAAAGACTAGCAACAGCTAACCAGTAAGAAACCACTAGTTTTCTTTTTACTCTACTGTAAAATTAGCCAATTCCGACTTGTGTCACTTTTCTTGAAGGATGCGATATATGCTATTAGTATGTGTAGGAAATAACGAACAAAAGTGAAATAGAGTTGGAGAAAATTTATATCAAAGACTTTTGCCGGAATTAATTTTGTTTTTACGATGAGACAACATATTCAGCTGTTCTTGCCAACACTAAAAGAAATAACTAAACTTATAGCTTGTAGTTCTAAAAGAACAAAGAATTGACTGTTGTTTCATTAGACATCTGATGTCTTTCCTGGTTAAAATATTTTTTTGCTTTTTCGCTACGTTCTATATTTTCTATTTTGTTATTTTTACGTGTGCATTTAGTTTACATGTTACATGATTGTTTTCAATGCATGAAACATTTTATTGCCATGATTGCTTCAATTCTCGAATATGCATTACCAACATAACTTATTTCAAGTCTTGTTTTTTGAATAGCTCCTATTATCTACTTTTTGTGCTATCTATTCATATTATTATCATGAAGTCCGAACGTTACATATTTTCTATGTGCTTTCTCAGAGCTTCACACCATCTCATGTTCTCTTAAAACCTACTCAAATCACCTGAGTGTCTTTCAAAAATTGATTTTTTTGAAGGGATACATTTTGAAAAAATAATTACAGAAAGCTAAAAATAAATAAAAGCCAAGACAATGTCCGACATTTAAATTTTCTTTGAAACTAAAATGAAACAAATTATAAAAATAAATTAAAACTGTCCGACTCCCCACCTCCCTTTGACAGTATATATTTTACTGTTACTTTATTTACCTCATCAGAAAATGTAGCTACAAATCTCAAAATATGCTATTAACATAATTGAAAATGCGAATGTAATAATTTCTTCAAAACTAAAGTTCAATTGTTAAACTAAATGACAACGAAATAAGGGAAACTGGTACAAGAAGAACCGTGTTTTATTTTGTAAAACACTATTGATTTATAATGCTTTCATTTTAATATATATTAACGTTAATATAAAGCTAATGTCACTTTCCCTGGAATAGCCTTTTCGCTAAGAAAAGCTTCACTTATTTTGTCCTCAATCATCATTGTATTTTAAGCTTTTAAAACTACCAGAAAACTTGAAAATGCTGTGCAATAATTAGGCTCCGATTTTGCAATGTCCCAGCCGGTTTACTTCATGACTCGGTAAAAGATAAATATGATCATAAAAGACGAAAAGAGTATAAGGGTCATTTTCACCATATGCTTACATTTCAAAATTTTAAAGTAATTTTTTTAATTTGTTATTTTCTTTTAGAAACAGTAACAGATGTTTAGTCACATATTTTAGGTGTGTGAAAAAGTAATTGGTTGTACACTTTGATGAATAATTAAGTATTCAAATGCTGTTGTAAAACTTGAAGTTGCGAGGAAAATTGTCGTCTGTTACCATACAAAATCAATATGCAATCTCACTTTAAACTATATCATAGGGCCTAGATCCAACTTCATTTGAAATTATTTGCATCTCTGAAGCTTAAAACGATGTTTGTGATGATTAAAATATTGATCGAAAGCTCTATGGTTACGGATTTGACCAGTAACGGACTTGACAATTTCAACCAAAATGTCAAATTATGACTAGATTGTCGAATTTAAAAATTGAACAACAATATGCAGTTTCTTAGAGCTCTATAATAAATAATATTTCGGAGTAAAAGTTGAGAAACAGTAAAAATTAATACTAAAATCTTTGGTAACAGACTTGACAAAGAATAAAAATACGCACCTGGAAGAAATTTTGTGCAAAACGCCACAGCAATACTTCTCGACTCAGGGAAACAAAATGGTACAAAATAGTTACGTCACTAATTTGTTATGTTAACTGCATACGTGTTACCATCTTTTGACTTCAATAAATACTTATTTTAGCTAAAATAATCCTAGGGTAACGGACTTGACAAGAACTTCCGGACAAAATATATTCATACATTTCTTATTGAAATAAAATTACTATTGTCAATATTTATTATGAATACCATACACTAATAGTCAATATATAGAAATAATATGTTGCATTTACTTTTTTTGACCATTAATTATAGGAAAAAAATAGTTGAACTTGCGAAAATTGGAAATGGACAAGCGTTTTTGCCTTGATTCTCATTTTTAAAGACTTATATAAAAATAAATAAATAAATTTCAATAATTTGTTGAGTGATAGAATTTTTTTGGGGGTATTTCTTGCAGAAAATAATTGTTCGCCTTGAATTTAAAATATAAGTTGTGCTTCAAAATCGTCTTTTTAACCTCCGGACAGCAAATGTAAGCAAATTTTGAAAATGACCCATAAAAATTAATATCCGTAAAGTATTATTTCGGATAAATTACTTTGTGATGTGTAACATTGACATGCAAAATTAATATCGGGTAAGTTTGTGAAGATTTTTACAGCAAGATTAAAACCAAACAAAAAACGACTTTCTAAAAAATAATCTTAGCTCAGGGAAGTTAAATGTAAATATTGCTCAAATATTTATTCCAAATTCAAAATGTTTATTATTTAATGTAAGGGCGATTCTCTGTAAACTCGTCATTTTTCACACGAAATCTGTCCGGGCACGTTTTTTTGAAATGTTCGTATAATTATAATACTATTGCTCAGAAAATGAATCTATTACTTTGGTTTGAAAGAGGGCCAATTGAAGTTTGTGTTTTTCTGATAAATCATGATAAGTTGCCTAGTATAACTAGGCGGCCCCCGCCTAGTATAACTAGACGGGGGACTGTGCCAAGTGACTGTGTTTTTGCTCTTCTTACGGTAATATCTTCAAAACTATTGGAACATAATTAGTTACGAGCAGGCTTGGAGTCAATTACGAGAAAATGTAATCGATTACGATTACGATTACAAACATGAAAAATTTGAGATTACGATTACGATTACGATTACAGTCGTCTGTGAAATCGCTATTACGATTACAGCAACGATTAGATTACGTTAAAAAATGTAATCGATTACAATTATCATGTGCCGATTACGATTTCGATTACGCGATTACAGATTGGTGAGGAATATATATATATATAAATTATTACATAATATTCATTCACGACAACAGCGTTATAGATGAAAAATTATGATTTTTGATTATCTAATATAGAGATGAATGAAATGATGATTGCAACTAATATGTTCTCTTAACTTTAGGATTTATTGTTATTTTATTTAATTTAATTATTTATTTATTTTATTTTTTGAATTCTGACGTTGCTGCAGTAAAGGAGAAATAAATGAAATAAAAGCACATCCAAATTAATTTGATCCATTTGAAGTGCACTTAAATATAGCACAGCTATTTTATCCATATGTCGTATATAGGTGATTAGATACATGTACATGCACTAGTGGATTAATTTCTGGACACTTTTAAAGATTTCACCATTAAATATTGCATAATGAATTATAAGATTTAGTTATTTTACTTAAATCATTTATTTATTACTTCTCTAATAAAGAAAATCAAACTACATTACATAAGCAACACTTGCGTTAAGCTTTTCAGCTGTAAAAAGGAGTTTCTTTAGGATTTCAAAAACAAATGATACATATTTTTTACATAAAAACATTGATACTGATAAGTATATGGTTCAATACTATTAACTTCACTTTTACACTAAAAAAGCAATGCAATACTCATATTTTATAGTACTACTTTAATGAGAATCGTTTTTTTTACTAAATGAAAATTTCATTACTGTTAAAAACTAATGACATAAACGCAAGAAGACGGTTCATTTCTAAATATAGTTTGTAAAAGAAAAAGAAAAATGTTTAGAACGAAGTGTTAATGCAACTTCAAAAAATGAAGTTTCGGCATGAAGCAAAACTTTTACCAACATCAAAACACATACATATGGACGATTCTCAGTGAACTCGTAATTCGTTGTTTGGACCGATTATTTAAAAAATAATAAAGTGTAATAAAGTAATTATCGCTCTTAATACTTTTTACATAATTAATACTTTGTGGCACAATTGTATTTGGAGCGATAACAATTTTTTTTCTAGAAATTATTTAAGCACCAAATACACAGTCCCCTGGCTGTCCCAATCCTATAGTTGAACACTTAAAGGCAGTATTTCATAAAACCTATTTTGGCTACATAAATTTGGCAATTAATATCTAAAATTAGAATAATGCAATTATATCTTTTTTATGAAATAAGGTCTAATTACGTATTTAATCACGTTAATATAGTATACAAAACCTGTCCGGAGCTTTTTCAAACAGTACCCTGCCACGAATTCAAAGCTGCAGAAAAAACCGTTAATCTTGAAAATGTTTTTTGGCATGAAGTTTCAAGTAATCAGTGTGAATTTGCGGAAATAGCTGAGAACAGTGTTGAAACGCCACGTTGTTTAGTTTCAGAGTCACATTTGTGATGAAAATATGCATCTGGGTCGTTGCGAAAACAGTCCTCTGTGATGTAATTTTATTAATGTTAATTGTTTAATTATGAAACATATTAATTATTATGTCCACAATTTGTACCTAAATTTATAGGTAGCTTCATAACTAATTATGTGAATTATTTTGCAGATATTACGCATCAAAGTGCAAATAAACAGTTCCCTGCCTAGTTATACTAGGCAGGGGACTTACCCCCCATTATGATTTATCAGAAAAAAACAAACTTCAATTGGCCCTCTTTCGAACCAAAGTTATAGATTCATTTTCTGAGCAATATTATAATAATTATACGACCATTTCAAAAACACATGGCCGGACAGATGCTGTATGGAAAATGACGAGTTTACAGAGAATCGCCTACAGATTATATTTCGATGTATTATGCTCCAATTCCATTAATAGTTAAAATGTATACAATCAAACAATTCTTGAAATAATATGATTAGAAAATGGGTAGCAAGTTTTGATTTGATTTCTTGACATCAAGTTTATTTTCTTTTCTTTTCTTTTTTTTTTTTTTTTTTTGCGTGTATGATCATTTTATAACAATATTTTATGTCAGATTTTTTAAAGTATACTGCTGTCATTGCTACTAGAAACATGAAACTAAAACAATAAACACAAATACAAAAGTATATTAAAACTATTCTAAGCATAAAAAGATAATTAATATTTAAAAATAAATTATTGATTTCAATCATACACATAAACAACTGTTTTAAAAATCTATAAACACACAACTTTATCTTCTTTATATACTTCTTAATTAAAAATAGTATCGGCATTAAAATACAAAGCATAAATTTAAGGTACCTGAATTGGAAAAAAAAAAAAAGCACCGAAAGGTATATAACAGTGAACAGAATCGCAACCGTTATAACGATGCACAGTGGAGTATTTGCATGAAAATCCTGGCCAAAAGTCGAAAATGCAAACTTTATTTATTAGCTTTGACCTTGAACGTTAAAAAAGGTAGATAAACCTGGCGTCATGTGACAGTATTCATTTTACACTGAAATTAACCAGTTAAGCTTACCAACAGTCGAAACCTAGTACTTTCGGTTTTTGGTTATCTTTGATTGCGTTTGCAAAATTTCACTAAGTGACTCCGTTGCTTTATTTTCGCATTAGAAGTAACTATAGTGGAATAATTTACAATGGAGGGTGTTCGGCAAGGTTTGTACTCTGTTCTTCCTCATTTTTTATTTATTTTACACTTCTAATTTTTGTGTGAATGTGTTGCTTAAACCTCACAAAAAGTACATCTGTTTTTTTTTTGCAATTCTTTATGTAAGTGAAGGTTTTCAAACGTGTTGTACTCATTTGTACCACCTGCAAATCGTACCTACGATAGTTCAGAATGTCTATTTTAAGAATCTGAAACTAACTCTTGCTCGATTTTGCTCGAAAAAATATTAATTCCATAAATAGAGCAGGTGGTCGTTTACATTTATTTTTCTTTCTTCGGCTGTTTCAGGTCCGCTGGCTTTCGTCATACCAATATCCTGAAAACAACTGCAGGAAATTATGATTGAATCTACAAAAAGGTCCTTCTGCGCGAAAATCAAAGAGTTAGTTACATAATTAGCTGAAATTACTAATTGCCCTTACGAAAAACTCAGAATTAAAAAAAATCATTAACAGTTTCAAAATTAGTTACTCTCGTAAATGGAAGGCCCGCTGTAGAATTAAAAGCCGTTTCTTAGAAAAGAATCAGGAATGGTTAACTCTTTTACCCGCAGCACCAGTTCCGTCTGTTTTACCAGAAGGGAGACCAGGTAAGGAATTCGGACAATCGAGTAATAGATCCAAGCGCCAGAAAACAATGGGACAGAAAAAAATGTTGATGTTGATTAGTTAACTGATGCAGCGCAATTGAATCATCGTGCCATAGTCAATACAGATACTGCTAAAGTTATCCAAGACATAACTAAGTCTCCAACCAGAGCAACTAAGTTTCTTAAAGCAGTCGCTGCTGGTAATAAATGTGACACTACGAAAAAACACTCGCCAGAGAAGGCTTTAGCAATATTTGTTGAAGCCAATTTTACAAGAAATCAGTACGAAATCACACAGCAGGCTAACAAAGCTGTTTATCCGTGCTACACATATGTTCAGAAAGCAAAACAAGAGTGTATTAAGGAATACCCCTGAAAATTTATTGATAAAAAGCTAGTTTGAAAAATAGAGTAGTTGATTAAACCAGGTCGACCAACACTGTTTTTTTTTTTGGGGGGGGGTCAAATACTAATTACATTTCTTCAAAAAAATGCATCAAATCAAATACGTTTTTTTTTGTTCACTTTCCTCCCAAAACTCACTCCCCCGCCCCTTCCGTCAGCGACTGGCATGCAGCCAACAGCTATACGTAGCGAGTTAATAGGTGAAACTTTTTATTTCACCTCTTTATATAAAAAATCATTATAAATCAATGAAATAAGATAACTTCACAGTTTTTGCTTTAAATGAAGGTGAAATGTTTAGATTATATCCTTGAAACGTTTCAGACCCATAACACAATTAGATTCTCGGATCCATGAATTTTAGTTTACATTGATTGAATAATTGAAAAAAGTTGAAAAGGTGACCTTTCTTTGAAAAATTCTATAAATTCGGTAAATTACGTTAGAACTTCAAACAATTTAGGCTTTTAAAGAGATTGATTTGCTCTAAATGATGATGCTTTGTTTTTTTCTTGCGTTTACTAGGAGCCGTTTTACGATCGTAAACTCCTAGAAATCTGAAACTTGGATTAAACATTGAATAACTTTTTTTCTAAATTAAATTTTAAAAATCGAGCTTCAAGTTACAACATCTGACCTTTCTGACAACTTGTGTACCAAGTTTCATAGCTGTAAGTATGATAGCTTGGCTGTACAACGCACAAACACACAGAAGGATATTCCCTTCAGAAGAGCGAAAATTCCGAAATAGCTTTGGCTAGGATTTTCAGTCAAATACCCCACTGTGCGATGGTTACGACAGAATCCCAACAGAATCCAGTTGAACTGAAAGCATGTGTTAGTATTTTGACACCACTGTTCTATTCCGAGGTGGCCAGGGCCATAGTTCTCTAGCCCTGGAGGCAACGACGACTTTGTTTGTTGCTGTCACTGACAGCTGATGAAAGGGAAAATGGATGACCCATCCTAAAAATCAAGTTGAGATGTTTTGTGATAGGCGCCTGAAGTTTGAAAAGCACTTAGGGCTCAGTTTTATTACCCTCATTTACAAACAGCCCGTAACAATCACTGAACAGCTCTCAAGTCTTTCGGAAGCTTGTATTGAACTTTATCTCTTCACAACATTGTAGAAACGTAACTTAGAAGCTTTTTAACTTTCAGCAAGTCGGGATTACACGATTACAAGGCTAAATTACGATTATTCAAACTTAGATTACAATTACGATTACGCAAGAAATACTTGATTAAAATTACGATTACACGATTAAGAGTGTTCCATTTTCAGATTATGATTATGATTATGATTACAGAAAAATGTAATCGATTACGCAGATTACGATTACGTAATCGACGATTACTCCAAGCCTGGTTACGAGACTACCTATCAATTTAGGCACAAATCGTGGACGTAATAACTAATATGTTTTATAAATAAATTAATTGACATTAATAAAGTCACTTCCCAGAGGACCGTTTTCGCAACGACCCTGATGCATACCTTCATCACAAATGTGCCTCTCAAACTAAGCAAAGTAGTGTTTCAACACCGTTCTCGCGATTTCGGAAAATTCACACTGATTACTTTAAACTTCATGCTAAAATGAATTTGCGAGAGTTATAGATTTTTCGTATTACAGCTTTGAATTTGTTGCAGGGAACTGTTTGAAAAAACTCCAGACAGAATTTACATGACGATTTTAAGTTTTAGAAATACGTAATTATACCTTATTTAACAAAAATATAGCTTCATTATTCTATTTTTTGATATTGCCAAATTTATGTAGTGTTAATAGTTTTTTTGAAATACTATCTTTAACAGTTAGAGTATGGGCAGGCCCGTCATTTAGGGGGGTGGGGGGGGGGTCAAATGCCGCCCCTGACTTTGGGAAATCAATGTGTTGGCATATAAGTGGGCTTGGTTTTTGGCACTTTTTGGTAAATTTTACATTGTGTATGCACCCTTTGCCCCTGAAAAATTTCGAAATGACGTCCCTGAGTACGGGATTGGGGCAGCCAGGGGACTGTGTTTTTGGCGCTTAGATAATTTCTAGAAGAAAAAAAAATTAAATTGTTATCACGCCAAATACAATTGGGCCACAAAGTTATAATGCTTTACTTGTATCAAGAGCGACAATTACTATCTTACACTTTATTATTTTTAAAATACTCAGTCCGGACCAGTGGTTGGAAAAACTACATATTTTTCGTAGCGAACTACAACTACAACTACTTTCTTATAAATGTAGTTAACTACAGCTACAACTACTTTTTTTTAAATGTAGCGAGCTACACTACTTTTGAAATGTAGTTGCTACTTCGCTACTTTAAAAAAAAATAAATAAATAACAAGAATACACCGTTTGAAGATCGACCGAAAAAATTCGAAAAGTGGTTTAGAATAAAAAATTACCTCATTCGAATATGAAATAGAAATAGGAATTGTCTTTGAATTTATTTATTACTTTTCCTTTTTGTTCCTTTTTTTTTGCTAAAATTTCATTTTTTAGATATTTTTACAATTTTTACGAATATTCGCCACAAGAAAAACCCTGTTTTTTTCCTTCGTTCTCTTTTTTTTTAAATTTTTTTCATTTATTTATTTATTTTTTTTTAATTTAAAAGTAGTTTTCAGAAATCGCTACAAACTACTATTTTTTTGTATCGCGCTACTCACTACGCTACTTTTTTTAAAAAGTAGTGCGCTACACTACAAACTACTAAAAAATGTAGCTACTACAGTAGTTTCGCTACTTGTAGCGCGCTACTTCCGACCACTGGTCCGGACAGTCAGTTACCAGTTTACAGAGAATAGCCCGTAACTAATAACATCAACTCAACATGTCAGAAATAAAATAACGATTTCTGTTTTAGGTTCATATCTAGTAACTATTTATTTATAATAAGTTTAGCAGTCTAAAAGTACTAAAGCAGTCTAAAAACCAGTCAAAGGTGTACCCTAGAATACCCACAACGCTGGGTAGGGGGGGACATTCCGGTGTCCCTGTTGAATATTTCAAAAATCTGGCAAGCCTAATAATTTGTTCATAGTCTTATTCACCTTGCATATTTTAGGCACAGTTCAGATTGTACTTCGCAGCAAAACTGTTGTCGTAAGATGTGATGTTTGCGGTCTTTCACAAATGATGTCCTGCTATGAGGAGGGATTTGTGAAATCGTGACAGTTTGTGACATGGAGGAGGGAGGAAGCAACAAGAAATGTGTTTTTTTTTAAATAACAATACGTTAATGTAATATAGCGTGACTTATGACAAGAGGAAAGGGGGTTAGGTGAAGTATAACACTTAGTCATAAACAGGCGCGAGTTTCAAATATTGTTGAAGGTTACTACATTTACGAATAGTCCATTTTTAAATGTTAAATCCTTATTGAATTCGTTCTATAAAAAGAAGCGGAAGCTTCAAATACAATGTTTAATACACATTGTCACATAAAACATTAAAAGCAATTTTTAACCGTGTCAGTTGTAGTTATATGAATAAATAATAGAAGAACCATTGGAAATTTTCCACCTTTAATTTACTCAATTATGGATGGAATACACACGAAATATGTTTATACACCCTGTTGTTAAAAGACGAGTCTACCTCGGCACTTACGCTACAAAAAGAAAAAAAAAAACACTCCAGGCGGCGTAAAACACTCCAGGGGGATTCTGACTTTACCGAAAGGAACTACAAAATGATAAAATATACAGAATACAGATTACGCTCATACGTACAATCAATTAAAAGGGACATTTGGGCATTTAAAATTTTGCAATATCAAAGTTATGTCTCTAAAATTGCCAAATCCTCACACAAAATTTGCCGAATAAGAACATTGTTTGGGAGGTCAAAGTAATCTCCCGTAACCTCCCACCAGGGTGCCTCGAAAAGTCACCTCACTAGAAGAGAGTTGAAGGGGCAAGTGGATAAAGGTGATATGTGACAATTTTTAAAAAACATACTTTTTACCATGGATGAAGGTGATAAGGTAATAATTTTTTTCTTGAAAGTTTTTTCTAGAAATTTAAAAACATTGTCACATATCACCTTTATTCATTTTCCCCTTCAATTGTGCTAGTGAGTTAACACAATTGAACACACACAAATCTGAATTTGTGTAAATCGGCGAAATTTCGAAATTCAAATGCCACGTATCACATTTATTCACTTGCCCCTTCAGTTAAGGCACTAAAACATAGTCAAAAGTACATAGCTTTTTAAGTCTCAATTCTTAATTTAGACATCGAGAAAAAATGAAGAAATCGGATACACACTTATTGAAGCTTTAATTCCAAATAGAAATCAAAAGCCTATTGACATCGAATCATTACATAATTAAAAATAATTGTCACGTGTATAATCAATGCTAACAAATAGGTACTCACCGGAAAATGTCAAATGAAATGGCTCAAAACTTGCTCGTTAACTACTAGATCATTTCACACGATTTCAAAATTTTCAATCCACCCACTTTTTCGGTTAAAAAGCGATTCCATCACCTAAACAATGTATTGGTAGCAAACTAGATATCGAATTTCCGTAGATTGGAACTTGTAAAAAGTAGGTGTTTCCAGGGTACGGAGTTTGGGCTTGGCATACTTGGCGCCTTATCGCCCATTCATAGAATGCTGGGTCGCTGGACAAATTAATCAATCAATCATTTCATTTCACAAGGTGAAACAGGGTTCTCCCCCCCCCCCCCTTCGTGTCGGCTCTTTTTTTTCTCTTGACGCTGTTTTTTATTTATTTACTTTCATTTTGCTACTTCATTCATTTCTCTTTTTTTATCTCTTCGTTTTTATTTATTTGGATCACGGCGCTTTTAATATTTATCGAGATTTAATTTATCGCTCCGATTTGATATTTCCGATGTGACCGCGTTTTATACTTCCATTTTTGTTTTTTGTTCTTGCTAAATATTTATTATGTTATTTTTTACATGAATTATATTTATCCAGGAAAATCATTTTCTTCAAAAAAGCAATTCTGAATTTCTTCGATACTCGACTTGAAACCAGGGACACCCAGATGTTAGGTTACGGGTGATCGCTCTGACCTCCCGAAAAAATTCTCATTCGGCAAATTTTACTAACGATTCGGCAGGTTTGGGCACAAAATTACAAAACTGAGTTTCTGTTTTCCTTTTTTTTAAAATTTTTTTTAAATTATTTTTAATGATGCCTAATGACTCCTATAATTAGATGTTACGTTTGTATGTATGTCTGTATGATATGCATGTATACTCGTATTTATTATTCGGTGAAACTTAAATTTCATTCGGCAAATGGAAAATTTTCCCTCTCAAAAATTTCAGTTCGAATGTATTGATAAAACAGTTCAAGCAATCCAATCATTCGTGTTTTTTCTTGGCAAGTTTTTTATTAATTAATTTATTTTTTAAGCCAGTATGGACATTGCCAAAAATATTTTTACATAATGTTTATCTTACTTTGTCCACTCTCACTCAAACTAAGCATATCGGCAAGCTGCCTACCGCTGCATCATTCCCAAAATGGGCAATAAATCGCTGAAAAATGACATTTTAATTAATTTGTTCGCTAAATAAAGTCGTTAAAACGCTTGACTGGACGATACTTGAACCTTCGAAAATTTCGATTTTTTTATATCTGGTTCAACCCTCAGTCCAGCGTCATTCTCGAAAACTTAGCGGCACCTCAGCAACACCGATACATTTTTTAAAAAGATATTACTAATTTCTTGTAACGAAAAATTTCCCATGATTAAATAGTCATTCTTGGGAGGGAGGGGGGGGGGTCATGGAATATTTTAAGATTTTTTTAGAAAATATTTCTTTACTTTATAATGTTGAAAAAATACCTTCAATTGTTCACCTGTGCTCTATAGAGAAACATAAAAGAACAAATCTGGGGCACAAATTAACACGATTAAAAAATGCGAACAAGCATCATATTCCAAAGACCTGCACTTTATAAATTTAAACTGTACAGAAATGTGGCATTAAGAAAATATTTTCTTCTAAATATATAACTGATAATTATCAAAATTAAAGATTCGTACTATGCTCTGCTTGCTGGATAGACAAGAAAAAAAACTATAAGAGTGCATATTAGAAATAATATTTTATTCTGTAAGATTTATTCTTATTATTTTATAAACTGCTTTCAAGTTATAAGACGCAGAATATTGCACACTGCTCAATACAATTAAAGGATATTATAAGTTTTATGCAAAATAAATTACCAAGTGTTTTTTTTTTTTTTTTTTTTTTACAGAAAATGGAAGAAAAGAGAAATTATTTTTTTTTCTTTTTTAAAACTCTGGATTGTATTTATTTTGAGTTTGACATCAGAAACAACGATTTAGCTGTAGCAAATGAAATTCGGAATTCAACTTCTTAAGTGGTTAAGCGAAAAAGCAATAATTTACATGCAGTAAGCAATGAGTTTCGATGAGTGCGATGCCTAAATGAAGTCATTGAATCAAATCATATTCTTGGACAGTTGTTGGTTGGTTAGTGGGAAGGGGTGTGGGGTACAAAAGTCGAAGTAGCAGAAGTCACTAGAGCTTCCCATTGTGCGCTTTTAATGACCTGGTACTGATTTTAAAAGATTGAAACTGCAATTTGGTGACTAGGGCAACGTCGTAGATGTGGAACATCGTATATTAAACTGTTCTTTAACAGAACTTTCATTCGACAACTGGCACCACAATTTTTTGCGAACTTACTTTTCATAAGATTAAATTATTTTGAAATGATTTGCTAAAAATTGATCACAGATGCCATCTGTAATGTTACTTTGCAAAAGTGAAGTCAAGTAAGGTCGTATTTTGTTCACATATCTGCAAAATATCACGTAAACAGGACTAGAAATAACTAAATAAATATGGCGACGGTGAACTATTTTAAGCCTAAATTGTATGTAAACCATTCTAAGTAAGAGTTTTAAGCAGATAAAAATTGAAAAAAAAAATTGTTAAAAACATCTTGGGCATAAATGGGTTAAAAGGACGAAAGGTTGCCGGTTTCAAATTTTTCCATTTTTTGATTTTAACATGTAAACCTTCTGGGGGGCTACAAACGGGTAGGATCCCTTACTTAAGGTAAACTGACTAGTATCCGCTGACGATTGCCAAACGACAAAAGGAATATTTTAACTTGTGATTCATATCTTGCTCTACATTTTCTACGCCGTCGCTTAAAATGTTGCTGGTTTCAAATTTTCAATTTTTGGATTTTAATCGGGTAGGCTGCAAACAGGTAGACTTCTGGACTGACGGTAACCTGACCAATGTCCACTGACCCTTGCCAGACGAGAAAAAGAATTTTCTAATTTGTGAGGCTTAAACTTGCATTAGTTTTTCCACACCGTCGCTTGAGCGGTTGCCGGTTTCAGATTTTCAATTTTTGGATTTCAACATGTGTACCTTCTGGCGACTAAAAACGGGTAGGATTACCTATTTAAAGTAAACTGACTAGTGCCTCAGCAACAAAATACGTTGGTTTTTACTTTAGGTGTTATACACATAGTGGTAGAGGTTGTCTTAAATTTAAATAAAAAAAATAATAATATTAAATCAAAAAAAAAAAAAAATTGATCTTTGACGCATCGAGTTCAAATGATGTTTTTCGCAATGTCGCACTGTTGTAAGTGTGTTGCGTAACCCAACTTTGCAGCTGAGTCTAAAAGGTTCATATTACCTCAAAAATGACCATACAAGAAAAATTAATTGCTTTTTTTCAAAATCAAAAGCTATTTATAACATCCGGAAAAAAATCTCATCACTCTCGTTCAATTATTTAAAAAGTTATGATGGACTTTAAGTCATGCACGCTGTGTACTCTAATGGAAAAGCAAAACTGTTAATTGTTTTTTGTTGATGATTATATTTTTGGGTTTACATGTTACAGAAATTGCTAAGTTTTTTTTTTTTTTTTCTCTATTAAAGATATAGCTTTCAAAAAATATTTTTTGCATTCAGAATAATATATTTCACAAAACTGTGCATTGAAGAAGCATTTTAAAAGTAACTAAAATTTTTGGAGCGTGTTGAACATTTCAAAGCAAAATTTGATAAGACATTTTTATCATTTTCTCATAATCGGTCACAGATTGTTTTAGCCATTATCTAAGCAAATGAAAGAACACATTTTTAGAGACAACCAATGTAATCCTTTTGCAGAATCATTTCTGAAATAGGTGTCAAAAATTTTAAAAACCTTACGGTTTTTAAAAAATCGAAATGTTATTGTTATTTTTAGTTTTTAAAAAATTGAGCAGTATTTTTAATCTTTGAAAATAAATTATTCATTGTCACAAAAGAGTACGTGTAAAGGTTTCAAGGAATTACATGTTTCACTTAAAATTAAAAAAAAAAAGGATGTGAAGATAATGTGACCTCTTAAAATACTTTTAGCACAGTGGATAAAGTACAAGGTTTCCATAACAACCCAAGTAGCACACTTCGTTTTTTAAAGGTTGTAAAATGGTTATTAACGTTGTAACAACCGCTTAAAAACGTTTATAAAACGTTTTAAGGTTATTTGTGGCTACCTGGGAAAGTTCCGCGGTTCAAACACCTTTGGGACACTCATCAGTAAGCCACAACTTGATTTTCCACCAACTTAACAGATGGCGCTAGTACCGCCTAGCAGGGGCCGGTAAACAAGTCCCTGGAGGTGAAACCCCTGGACGCGAGATGTTGGCCGACTGCCAATATAAAAGAGGGACTACTCGAAGTTTGAGGTCAAAAAATAAAACATTTTGCAATTTATGATTAAAGAAAAATAACCTTTAAGTAAATAAAAAATGAATCACGTTTTTACCACTGTATTAACTTTAACATGTTGAATGTCGAACGCTGGATGTTTGCTTGAAAAACGCTAAAAAAGCAGATCGCCCAAACAATGACTCAAACTCTGAACTTTTTGGTTGCGTGCCCCGACCCTCTACACTCTATGTAGGCACGTCATTTCGAATTTTTCCAGGGGGGGGTGCAAAGGGTGCATACACAATGTAAAATTTATCAAAAAGTAGCAAAAACCACGCCCACCTATATGCCAATACATTGATTTCCCAAAGTCAAGGGGGGGGGGGCAATTACCCCCCCCCTGCCCCCCTAAATGACGGGCCTGAATCTATGATATCCGACTCAAGAGGCCTTTGCAATTTGACTAAATTAAGCTCCCTTACTCAAGAGGCTTTTGCAGTTAAATCGAAATAAGCTATCCGATTCAGGAAGGACTTAGCACTTTAATCGAAATAAACTCTAAAATTTTTTCAAGTGCTTCTATTTAAAAAATAGGCTAAATGTGAAGAGATTGTTTTTTTTTTAGATAGTCGGGCAAAAGAACTTTAAAACAGTACTTGATATATGAAATTTGATGATGTATTAAGAAAAATATGGCGTTGTTACAGAAAAGCATATTTGACAAATAAAATATACTAGCTGACCGGTGCATTCGCACTTGACAGAGGAAATGCAACAACCCGTTTTTTTTTTAAAGTAATTTTTTGAATAACAGCAAAATTGTGAAATGCTTGATTATTTTTCGCTGATAGCGGTGAAAAAATGAGATCTTATTTTGAAGCTTGATGATGTATTACTAAAATTATGGTGCACCCATGGAAAAAAAAAACTTTGAGAAATAATATTTAGGACGATGGAAAGTTAGATTATAGCTCTGCTTAAGAAAAACCCTATTAATATATCTTTCGGTCCAGGTGCGAACTTATTCCCCGCAACGTTATAATCACGAAGTTTTAACAACCGCGCCGATGTGTCTTAATTTTTGGATGCTATTTATTAAAGTATTTTGTCATACAAAAACGGGAAAAAAACTTTTCGACGAAAAAGAAACAATTTTTAGACCGTTGGGTTTACTTTTCCTCAGTAGCCGGCACATTACGCTTTAAATTGAGGGTAAATCATGAAATTTAATAAATAAAAAAGAACGCGTGGTAACATAAAACAGAGAAATTATAGTATATACGGAAAGCAAATAAATATTACAACAAAATGATTATAAACAATATAAATTCTAATAATGCTTGTAGAAAAATAACAATTATGAATGTTTACATACTTTTTAACATGTTTAATATCCTAAACTAATGTTAATATTATAGAGAGGATGTGGGAAATATTCAAAACTCTTTCTGCAATTTAATCAAATAAGCCCTGCGATTTTTTTAAATAATACCCCCCCCCCCCCCAAATGGCAAAATGTGAAGTGTGATTAGTTTTCGCTGATGCCGGGCAAAAGTCCTTTAGATTGGAACCTTACAGTTTAAAATTTTCAGGAATTAAAGTCTAGCTTTGAAGAGATGACACTTGACTACTCCTTTTTTCAGAATTGTCTATTTTCATGAAGGGGTGATACGCAGATGAAAATTGAAGAATGGGAATCGCAATTCGTATGGGTTCCAGAGCTTGAAGATGTCACCTTGCTCATCTTCAATACATCATCCAATTTAGGAAATTAGCCAAAGAGATAAAATATTTAAGTAATGCACGGTCCAGGCAGATGTCTCATTGGACAGCTGTATACGTAATATGGTGGTATTTATTTCAACTCTCAATGCACCATTGGTCAAGGACTGCAAAGAATCTGACAATTAATTTTAATTGAAATTTTGAGAAATTAGGGTTGCAATATACTGCTTGTCATTTTTACTTTTTCGCCAACTAAATGCAATTACTGCTGCAAATTACAGCCCAACAATAAATAATAGCATTGCAAAAATATATTTGGAGCACTTTTTTCTTTTAAACACAGCTGATCCTAAAAATTTTAAGTATTATTAATCGCAATTTCGTGCATTATTCTTCACAATGATAATAAAAACAATAAACATCGACAAACTTCAACCAGCAAAGGATAAATTAAAAGCAAAATTCGTTCACTCAAGCCATTTTCTGCAATTTATATTGAAAAAAATTATAGTGAAGTAAAATATGTTTTGCAGACGATAAATTTAGAATGGTTTACTGTATCATTGTCTCTTTTTTGACCTCATTTGGTTAAAAAATTATTCTCTCTTCTATACAACTTGTCAGATCGTCAAAATGTCTCTAAACTCACAAAAATGGTACGCGTCAGTTTCTTCCTTCTCTACCTATTTTGAGGAATGGACTCGATTTCTCCTTTGATTGGTTTCACGGTTTTATTATTATAAATATTGACACATTTTTGAATACTTTTAATATTATACACTAAAGTTAATTCTGCGGAGAGGATATTTGAAATGTTCACGTACGCACCAGATGTTGTATTCACAAGTACCCTATCAACTGATAAATATATTTAAAAAATCCTAATTTAAATTTAAAAAAAAATAAACATGTAAATTTATTTAAATATATATATCATGGTTTGCAATACTTAAGTTTGGTTTATTATTTATATTTAGTTTAAAATATGCGTTTGCACGAAGAAGACAGGTAAAATTTTGTCACAGTAACTAAGTATTTCTACGTTAGAAAAATACAAAAAAGTATGGTTTTGACCTCATCATTTTCGATTTTAACCCAATTTGGAATGAAAGGCACATGTGACAAGGTAAGTAACGATGTCACTTTTTAAACTTGTAGTCTGAAAATTGTCAAAATACAGGACTGTAAAAAAATCTCAAAATTGCGACAAAAATGAAAAGTTCTTACTTACAAATGAATAAACTTCTCTATTAGTTGCAGTACAACTAGTTCAGAAACCATTAAAAACTCAAAAATAGAGCTTTCTATTGATGGTGTATTGTATGACTTTCTTACCACAGATTTAAGAGTCAAGTTAATTCACCGTGACATTTGAATTTGAATATCTCAAAACACGCCTAATCGGAAACTTTTGAAAGAAATATGATTTAGTACACAAGCATTATTCTTTCACAAAACCAAAAGTTAGACTGGTACCGCAATGGCAATTCATTGCAAAAAAAATCAGGAATTCTTGCGTACTTTTGACATATGTTTTACGTTATTTTTGTTACAATGATTTTGAACAAACATAACCCAGCGACCTTGGTTTATTTCTTAAAGTTCTTCGGAAACTGAGCCTTATTTTGTGACTTAAAAAAATTAAAATTCTGTCCATGCAGGAATGGATGCAAGGACTAACACTACGTAGTTTATATTCAAAGGCTTTGCTAAGTCTCTTGCTTCTAGCAGCTTATATATCTTCTAACTTTTTATCTTTATTTTCAAAGCTCAGTTTTGAATCCTATTGACCACTAAACCTCAATGGATTAATGTCTGAAAATTTTAAGTATTTAAGTAAGGTTGGGGGTCCAAATATCGCCCATCGTAATTTCTTAAAGACTGGTGTTGCAACATAGCCGATGAACACTGCAAGAAAAGGGAATTGTAAAACTTTGGACGGTAGAAGAACGTCTTATTTTCGTACTGTGATTCTGTTTTTTTCGAGTTCTTTACTGAGGTGATTTATATACAGTCAAGTCTGGATAGCTCGAAGTCCCGAAGGACCGGCTGGAATCTTCGAACTTTTGAAAGTTTCTACAGCCTTCTCAAGACTTTGGGACCCAATGAGAACTTCGAGACAAAGGAATATTCGAGTTATAACACTCCGAATTATAGAGACTCGACTGTAGTTACTGTATTTATTTTCAACATAAATATTAGTAATTCGTATTATTGCATTGCTGTTGTTGATGTTGTTGTCACTTAAGCCATTCGGTTATCCGATCCCGAGTAGACGAATATACTAGGTTAAAGGCAGAATTGTTACGGCTTTCATTTTTATGAAATCATTAAGAAAGAAATCTGTTTTAGCTCAGCACATAGACCCTTTACTGCTTATGCCGTTTCTGCTATTGAACTTCTTTTTTGGGTAGTCATTCACAGCACACATTCACACAAGGAATGAACAAGAACAGGAGAGGGAGAAAGTACGTCCGTGTCCGAGCCGGGAGTTAAACCCGCCCCTCCCCCAGTCAGTCTTCTCTTACCACTAGACAAGGGGGCGGCGTATTGCAATGTTTCCTGAACGATGTGAAATTACGGGTGATAGGCTTCTTGTTTTGTTTTGTTGATTTTATGTTTCTAGTGTAAATCTGGCAGTAAAAATCGCCATGTTGACTAACAGGGATGTCCTTAATATCGACCACCAAATTTTCCCGAGCATTGCCATGTAGACGAAACATAGAACGGAGGAACAAAGGAGGGAATATAAACTGCAAGCTCTTCAGGAACATCTCCCAGTTTTGATTGCTGTAATACCAACCAATGTCAACCCTTTCACTATCCTCAGTAAATTACAGGGTTGAAGCCTGTTGTCACAAGTTCTATGAAAATATTCGCCAATAGAAAAAAAAGTAAAAAACAGCTTTCTTTGTACAAGCCACAAACTGACCAATCGGAAAAGAAATTAATCATAAGAAAGACAATGACTCTTAGTTCATCACGTTCAGTTGATGACGATGAGCCACTCTACGCCGGAATAAATGAGAGCAACAATGATAACGTAAATAGTGATTTCATTTGTCTAACGGAAAAATAGCGAAAGGAAATAAAAAAGTCAAAAGCTTTGTATTTTCTAAAATTGTTGCTTGCTAGCCCGTTACATGTTTTGCAAAATGTATGAAAATACATGTAAAAATAAAATATTTTTTCTCATTTTTTTAAATTTTAAAATGCTTTTTATGTACTCGATATTAGGAACACCCGGTGGTAGATATTAGGAACACATTTTTAGAAACTGAAATTGATGTTGTTTAGATTTTTTTATATGCATACACTACTAACATGCTGATGATACTGAAAGTGTTTTGTCTGAATATTTAACCACAAAATATCAAAAAAACTTCAGACATCCTACCTTTGTTTCGAAATATTTATATCTTTTGAGAAAAAATACCTCAAGTGTGCGGCATTTAGGCCACCTACTTTATATATCATTCCACATTTTTTCCGAAATAATTACCTGATCACTTTTCCAAAAATATTGCTTTGTAATTTATTATACAATCCAGTGCATTACAGTTCATCATTAGTTTCAGCAAAAAGCCTACATTTATTTGTAACTTAAAATCAGCCTTTGTTTCAAATGTACGTGCTTCAAATATTTAACAGATGGCATCGGAAAAGTTGTTTCTTAATGAGGGAGAGTGACGATAAAATGTATCTATCTCCGAGTAGAGAATATTAATTTATCATCTAACAGAGAGAGACTTTGGTGATGATTCGTTTACCGCTATACTCATCATGAGGGTCATTAACTTAGGATTGAGGAGCGGTTATGATTGGTAGTTACGAATTGAAAACAGAACAACCGTGTTGGTCAGTTTGACATGCAGAGCATGTCACTAATTGGTCAACACTGACCCCGTGATTTTTAATTTTATTTCTTGTGATTCACATGACACATTCTGCTCGGTTATTATTTGTCAAAATGAAAAAATTAAAGAGTACGCTGGGCTCGCACTGCAATGTCATTTGACTAAGACGAAATGAATATATCACGCGTTTTTCACGAGTAACATATTTCAGATCTAAAAAAAAAAAAATAAAAAAATTATTTGTGTACTCAGATTCATACACCAGAACACTGCAGACTTATTTTTTACCTTCACTTTTTACATTATTGTGTTTTTAATTGTCTTTCTAAAATGGTTATTAAATGAGGTTTGCCTCACTTCGATTCCGTCAGGTAGGTAGCAGGTAGAACCTCCCCATTTAGGGTTATTTGATGGTATAACAATTTTAAAATTGTATTCCACATTTAATTTATTTTTAAAAGATGTTTTTAATTCAAATTAAAGAATTTTTTTGTTCTTAACTTCCAATCAGTCGCTCATTATTCATTTGAAGCATTATCTGTTCATGCATTATTACGACCGAAATAAATTATAAATATACTCTACTTTCTTCGATTATGTGCTAAATTTATTTATTTTACTGTAACTGAAATGTTTTTTTTTCTTTTTTACATTGACATAAAAAAATAAGGAGCTAAGAAAGGCCAAGTGTGATAAAAAACGCACCAAATTAATGATTTCTATATATTCCTGCCAAAGCTAAAATATTAAAACGAAGAACCATATGGAAAAGATAAGGGCGATTCTCTGTAAACTGGTAATTGGCTGTCCGGACTGAGTATTTTAAAAATAATAAAGTGTAATAAAGTAATTATCGCTCTTAATACAAGTAAAGTATTAATACTTTGTGGCCCAATTGTATTTGGAGTGATAGCAATTTAATTTATTTTTCTAGAAATTATCTAAGCGCCAAAAACACAGTCCCCTGGCTGTCCCAATCCCATAGTCAAACTGTTAAAGATAGTATTTCAAAAAACCTATTAACACTACATAAATTTGGCAATTAATATCTAAAAATAGAATAATGAAGCTATATTTTTCTTATGAAATAAGGTATAATTACGTATTTCTAAAACTTAAAATTGTCATGTAAATTCTGTCCAGAGTTTTTTCAAACAGTCCCCTGCAACAAATTCAAAGCTGTAGTACGAAAAATCTATAACTTTTGCAAATTCTTTTTGGCATGAAGTTTAAAAAAAAGTGTGAATTTACCGAAATCGCCGAGAACGGTATTGAAACGGTACTTCGCTTAGTTTGAGAGCCACATTTGTGATGAAAGTATGCATCAGGGTCGTTGCGAAAACAGTCCTCTGGGAAGTGATTTTATTAAGGTCAATTAATTTAATTATAAAACATATTAGTTATTATGTCCACGATTTCTGCCTAAATTTATAGGTAGTCTCGTAATTACTTATGTTCCAATAGTTTTGCAGATATTACGCAACAAAGAGCAAAAACACAGTCACCTGGCACAGTCCTCTGCCTTGTTATACTAGGCAGGGCACTTACCCCCGATCATGATTTATCAGAAAAACACAAACTTTAATTGGCCTTTTTTCAAACCAAAGTAATAGATTCATTTTCTGAGCAATAGTATTATAATTATACGAACATTTCAAAAAACCGTGCCCGGACAGGTTTACAAGAAAAGTACTCAAAATGTTAAGAAAAAGACCAGGAACCAAACAACAGAATGAAGATGAGATTTGTCTTCAGATAACACTGGTAAACAAGGTTTCTGTTCCTCATTGAGTAAGTGGTGATTCTTATGTTTTTGGGGGTGCTGAAAAGGAATATGACAGTAAAAATGCTTCATCCCGTACAGATTTTAAAAAAATCCGAATTTTTTTAATTGTCGCTTCAATTACATTTATTTAACACATACGCAACATTTTTGGCATTTACCATTTTACATAAACAATTATGATACTTAAAACTAATGTAAAACACAAAACATATATATTGTTAATAATTTAGAGAAAAAAATACTGATACTCGTAAAAAAAATTTCTAAATGTCATACTTTTTATGGCTGTAAATGCTTTAACTGCGGATGATCTCTTATAAGCCCTATCGCAAACTTCTTTATTAAGATTCCAACAGTATTCGCCAAGTTTCATTACGAGTCCTCATCAGGGTTGCCAGACGTCCCGGATTTCAAGGGACAGTCCCGTTTTTTGAAATATTGTCCCGCATCCCGGGGAACCTTGATACGGGACGGCTAAAGTCCGGTATTCTGGCTCGCAGCAGCATTTTACAAAACGAAACATTATTTTCAGAAAAAAATGAAGTTGAACAAAAAATGTGAAATAGAGTGATAAGAAAATTGATTCAATTATAATATTTTCCTGTTCTGAAGTAATGTTAGTGTTATATTCACTAAGAGCAGAAATTATTGTGACAATCATTCAACAAACGTTCATTGTAAAATTGGTGTATCTCCTTGTAAATGATTTTACTATGCCTTATTATATAAAAAGCCCTTCTCAATTTTTCAATTATAAAAAATATACACTGAAGTGACAAAAGTCATGGGATAGCAATATGCAAATTTTCAGATGGCAGTAGCATCGCATAGAACAGGTATAAATGCGCAGTGCTTTTACAGAGCTTTCATTTCTGTTCAAGTTATTCATGTGAAGAGGTTTTAACGTGATGATGACCGCACGACGTGAATTAACAGACTTTGAACGCGGAATGTTAGTTGGAGCTAGACGCATGGGTCATGCCATTTCGGAAATCGTTAGACAATTCAACATTCCCAGATCCACTGTGTCAAGAGTGTGCCGAGAGTATGAAATTTCAGGCATAACATCCCACCATGGACAGCGCAGTGGTCGACCGCCTGCACTTAAAGATCGAGACCGGCGACGTCTGCAAAGAGTCGTAAATTCTAACAGACAAGCAACACTGCGTCAAATCACCGTAGAAATCAATGTGGGACGTACAATGGACGTGTCTGCTAGAACTGTGCGGAGAAATTTGGATCTCTTGGGCTATTCCAGCAGAAGACCGACTCGAGTGCCTTTACTGACAGAACGACATCGCTTGCAGCGACTCTCGTGGGCACGTGAGCATATCGGTTGGTCCCTAGATGAATGGAAAACCGTGGCCTGGTCCGATGAGTCACGATTTCAGCTGGTAAGAGCCGATGGTAGGGTTCGAGTGTGGCGCAGACCCCACGAAGCCATGGACCCAAACTGTCAGCAAGGCACTGTTCAAGCTGGTGGTGGCTCCGTAATGGTGTGGGCTGTTTTTTCATGGCATGGACTTGGTCCTCTAGTGCGACTGGACCGAACATTGACTGGAAATGCTTATGTGCAGCTACTTGGAGATCACTTGCAGCCATTCATGGACTTCATGTACCCAAACAACGATGGGATTTTTATGGATGACAATGCGCCATGTCACCGGGACACAACTGTTCGCAATTGGTTTGAAGAAAATTCTGGACAATTCCAACGAATGATTTGGCCACCTAGATCGCCCGACATGAATCCCATTGAGCATTTATGGGACACCATCGAGAGGTCTGTTCGTGCCCAAAATCCTGCCCCATCAACGCTTTCACAATTATGGACGTCTATCGAGACAGCATGGCTCAATATTCCTGCAGAAGACTTCCAACGACTTGTTGAGTCCATGCCACGTCGAGTTGTTGCACTTCGCCGGGCAAAAGGAGGGCCGACACGATATTAAGAGGTATCCCATGACTTTTGTCACTTCAGTGTATATGTGTTCAGCTACTATTAGTCACTAGATTTTTTTTTTTTTTTTTTTTGAATCAATCAATTTCAATTTTTTGAAATTTGCTTCGCTTCTGAAAAAAGTTCGCTTTTATACATCCTTTAGTATAAAAGCGAACTTTTATATTAAATGTTATGACTTTTATACTAAATGTTATTCATTTAGCAAACAAATACGCGAAAAAACATGAAGATGCATAATTTTTACAATGAGCGACAGAAATATAAATAACAGTGAGTTTTATGGCATCCTAAAGACCATCAAAACTTGGAAAGAATTATTGCAGCAGTAAAATCTAGTAGCAAATATGATTTTTTTTTAAAAAAAAGGAACTTTCCGAGGTTATACAAGAATAACTATGATGCTATAATATTGACAAAACTGTACAGTTTTTCCCCAAAAGATATTGAATACTGATTTTTTTTATTTGTTTCAGGTTAACTTCTTATAGGGAGTTCAAGTAGTAAGGTTTAATTCTATGTCTACTCAATTGTAATCAAAATTTTTGTTAATGACTCATTAGAAATTATTTTGTGTTCAAATTTTCCCATTTGTACGTCTAGCTTTTTGAAAAAGAGTACATACAAAACATTAGTCATCAGTAGAAGCGACTATTATATCTTTCACGCCAAGACAGGCCAGTCATTTGGGACATCAGGACGGGCGGTCAATGGCCTCCCCCCTGGTTTTGGAAATTAATGTATTTGCATATGAGTGGGCGTGACTTTTGCTTTTTTTTGGCATAATTTACATTGAAACTTGGTATAATTTACCTCCCCCTCCCCAACCGGCAAAATTTGAAATGACGGGCCTGCGTCAGGAAAAAGGGGGTTAACAACAGGGAAATACGAATTTTCACAATGGTTAGTGGAAAACCTTTCCCTACCAATATTCATGACGAAAAATAACTGTGCAATGGTAAAAATGAAGTTTTTATTCATATGATCATTGTGCATTTTTTCTTCATTTATATTTGTGAGAAACGTTTAATATCAAAGTCAAGGTTGCAAAAATTCAACCTTGAGACTTCATCTCTCAATCAATTTTGAAATAAAATTAAATCGAAACATTTATTTAGTTTTTGGCGGTGAATTTGTTCCTTCAAAAAAAGTGGAAATTTTTAACTTTTATTTTTCGTGACGCAAAGTGAAAAAAAAAGTAATAATGACAAATTTTCTTTAGGATTATTTTAAAATATTTTTAATCAAGAGAAAGTAAATAAAAGAATGCGTGAAAGAATGAATAGATAATGAAGCATTGAACGAACAAATAAAGTAATTTAGGTATGAGAAAAATTAAATGAGTGAATGAGTAAGAAAAATAAGTCAATGCATGCACAAATAATTGAATTTTTAAATGAAACAATGTAAACAAATTAATTAACGAATGAATACTTAAAGCAATGCAACAAATGATTGAGTAAGTAAACGAAATGAACTTTTTCATGTTGTTCAAAATGTTTGTTGACCTCTTATTCCTTCTTTATAAAAGAAGTTATTGTTCATCATTCTCGTAGAATTAATGACAAGCTATTATACGGAATGTGTAAACGAGTCCGGTGTTCACTCAAAGTGTAAATGAAAACTATTTTTCAAATTACAAATTGTCTTTTACTTTAAAACACACGAGAGTTGTTTTAATAAAAAATCTACTCCATCCAACTCGACAAAAGATTTTCTTCTCTTTAAATATTTTGTTTTGATAAAAGAGTCTGAGATTTGTAATAATCACTCATAAGTAACTTGATGGATTTGATTCCATTGTTCCCACATACGGCGATGGTGAATGCGGCCTTTAAAACATCGGTCATTCGTCATTTATAAAGCATGCGGTTTTTTCACCACGTCATTTAATGCAATGTTTTTGAAGATGTAAATATATATTGTTGAATTAGTTTAAGCCATTACAACATCATTGCAAATTTCATGATTTTTATGGTATATTGGCATCTGCAGCTGCGCTACTGAATGTTTTCATTTAACCTATTTATGGCCAAGTTTTTTTTTAACAATTTTTTTTAATATTTATCAGCTTAAAACTCTTACTTGGAATGGTTTACATACATTTTGGGCATAAAATAGTTCGCCGTTGCCATATTTATTAAGTTATTTAACGGCCTGTTTATGGGATATTTTGCAGATATGTGAGCAAAATACGACCTTTCTTGACTTTATTTTTGCAAAGTAACATTACAGAAGGCATCTCTGATATATTTTAAGCAAATAATTTTAAAACAGCTTAATTTTATGAAAAATAAGTTCGCAAAAAAAAACTTACTTCTTGTGGCTACCCATGCTGGATCGTTGTTTGACTGATTTGTCTAAAAATAGCTGTCAATAAATAAACTCTGATATCCAAATTGTGGCTCTAACTGGTTTTTTCAAGAAGAAGGACTATTTAACTTGTGAAAAAACAGCTTTAGTAAAATAATATACCCATTACACAGGCCCGTCATTTAGGGGGGGGCAGGGGGGTCAATTGCCCCCCCCCCTGACTTTGAGAAATCAATGTATTTACATATAAGTGGGCTTGGTTTTTGTTGTTTTCTGGTGAAATTGTATTGTGTTTTTACCCTTTGCCCCCCCCCCTGGAAAAACTTGAAATGACGTCCCTGCCATTACAGGTTTTTGCATGCAGTAATCAACAAGCGTCCCGTTTTTAGGCTACTGGGCATAAATGGGTTAATACAAAAAAAATTTTAGAGCTATTTCATCTTATATTTTCCCCCCATTTCTCTCTTTTTATCTCTCTCTCTCTTTGTCGAGGATAGTTCCAACATGACAAACTTTTTTTTTTTTTTAAATGATGAAATGGATCGCGTCATTTTTGAAAAACAACTACATGAAACTTATTTCAAGCAAAGTACATTTGTAGACCGAAGATGCTATTCTAAAATACGTTCGTAGACATCGATTTTAAATATGTGTTCATTTTTAGCATTATAGTGCTTCGATAAAGTTAAACCACAATGCAAATATTTGAATAAACAGAAAACTATTCAGCGGAATGCTTTCAAATTTCTACTGTAGGTGGACAATATTATCCCAAATACGTGCCTGAGTTTTGAAAAATATAACCGAAACGGAAATCAGAAATTACAAGAGGCATTTTTTTTTTATTTTGCTGTCGCAAAAGTTCATGCTCAAATCAGATTTTTTTTTTTCAGACCTCCCAGGGACCCGTGTAAGAGGGCCGCTCTTCTACTTATTTTTTACTAACGTGCAGTAATAATAAATAGTTCTTATAACATAAGCTATAATAATTACTCTTAACGTTTCGTTATTAATGCATTATTAGAGCTAGTATAATGTCCTAATTCAAGACTCCATGAATGCGAAGCCACTCATAATCGCAAAACGTGTTGGCTTCTCTGAGATACTCGCAAACAGTTTGTAGCAGTTTATTAAGATTTCTTTTCATTTTAATTAGCTAATAAATAATTATTAGCTATAATTAAATTCATTTTAAAATTTTGTTTTAATAAGTATTTCACTATGAATTAATCCGAGGACACACAATTTATTCATAATCAATGTAATCAATTACAATTTTACTGATATTTAGCCTCTATAAAAGTGGGGCGCCACGAAAACAATTAGCCTAGGGCACCGTAAGAGTTAGAGCAGCTACAAGTGACAACACAGTAATCAGCAACAATTTTTGAATATTCATTTGTTTTCGGTGGAAAAATTGGCGACTTGAGCGCGTGTGGTAACCCCATCTTAAGTGCAGCTTTATAAGTCCAGGGAGCTACCACACCTAAGAAAAACATTTCCGTATATCGGTCCAAGGTCAACCACATGGCATCGACTCCTGCCACACCTTTCTTGAGTTGCCGATGAAGTCATTTTTTTTTCCTTCTTTAGCATCCTTCTTCACTTGATGTAGCACTGACCGATTTGCTTTAGTCATTCTATTTCTCCGTTAGAGAACTCGCATAGTCATTATATTACCCATTTGCAGTAGCGTACCTATGTTATCTAGCTGGGTTCCAGTGCTCATGGCGAACTTAAGAAATTGAAGTCATGAGGGTCACTGTGACCTCCTAAAAATGTCCTTATTCAAAAAATGTTGATTGAATGATTCGGAAAATTTAAGAACAATATTGCTACTTTGACATTATTTTTTTTAAATGTTTTTAACTATGCCTAACTTTCCACCTCACTAGATGTATGTATGCTCAAGTAAGTCATGAGATGTCACTGTGACTTCCCAATAATGTCCTTATTCAAAAATTGTCGATTGAATCATTCGGAAAATTTAAAAACATTATTGCTGCTTTGACATTTTTTTTATTTTTAAATGTTTTTAATTATGCCTAACTTTCCACCTCACTAGATGTATGCATGCTATGTGTGCTTGATTCGGCAAACTGAGAATTTAACCCTTTCAAACAATTTTAGCTCGTGGCAGCCCCGCCGCTACCATTATTTCATGGAAATACAGTAAAACCAATTATACTTGACATGAGATACCTATGAGATTACAAAAGATGTTTTTATACTTGATCTTGATCCTATTCCTTGGCAGAATGAAGAAGGTTTCTCAAAAGGAAACAATGTTGTAAAATTGAAAAAAAAAAAATGTAAAAGATGCAACTAAAAATGAGTCAAATAAATAGAAGAATTAAAAAACCAGCTTGACTAATTTGATTGAAAAACCAACTGACTTCCAGTCAGTGCAAGACTTTCAGAATTCAATATTCAAAGAACAATCCCCCTTCCCCGGACGTCATTAACAAAAGCATACAGCTAAGATGCAGTTTCTAAGGTCTCATTCTGTTACTGCTCAGTGTAAAACATGCAGTTTATATAAAGTACTTAACTACTTTAATTTTAGTCTTTGCTCAATGCAAAAACATTTTTAAGCACTAGGTAAAATACATATTGAGTAAAAAATAATAACTTGAAAAATGGGGGGAAAATTCTCAGAAGCGATAAATTCAACGTTCTTGGGGCACGTGCTATTATTGGCCGAATGAGCTCAAATTTCGCAAGTATTATTTTTTATCACAGTGTCACAAAATTAAGGGGCGCCGCCATAAATATGAATGTTGCCTTTTACATAAATCTCCAAAAAGAAAGGTGAAAGTTAGTTAAAGTGATTAAGAGAAGAAAGGATTTCGTGTGCTCAATCGGAGTCAAGCATGGAGATAAATTTCCTGCAGGTTTTATTAATATGCGTCACGATTTCGTGTACCAAGTATCAGGGTAATAGAAGGAGAATAAATCATTGGTCGAAAGAAACAACTCGTACACGTTTGTCACATTAAATGATTATTTGGCTAGTTAGCGAAAGAAATAGCAAAACATACTTAACGAAGCGATTTTGCCAGTACATAATCTGCGATTGTTTACTCGGAGTGCAAGATCACTGTCATTTACCAAGTTTGGAGAAGAATCCCCCCCCCCCCCCCCCGTAAATGGATATCGAAGACTTTTTAGCTGAATAAGCAATCATTAGCTAAACAACGCTTTCACGGTTGAGATGGTTTTCTCAAAGAAGATAAGAGAAGAAGCTAACTCCTAACAAAAGAAACGATTGGGAATAAATAAAAATAGATTGTTAGTAAAACATAGACGAGGAACATGATACGACGAGAAACGTCTTAACATCTTTTACGTTAGGTAGTACAAACAAGATACCATTAGAAGCATAAAAAGCACTAAAAAAAGTATTTTGTAGGACACTTTCTTAATGTTTTCTTAAGTGCATAAGAATTTCAGCGAAATGATATATTTTTAGAAAATATATATTTTTTTTATTTCTATAATATGTAATGCGGAACCATTGATGGCCCATTGATGGTACCATTGATGGCCCAAAGTTCACATAAAAAACTTGAAATGCATAGGCTAATTACTTCATTTGACTGAAATGCGAGTAAAATTCGGATAAATGTGTTATGTTTAATAATACGTTTCGTAAAGGTGTTGAACTACTTTCTCCATCATTAATAACACTAGTCAACAGGGGTTTGGGGGGGGGTCAAAGGTTTCTGATGTGATTTCATAAGAATTTATTTCCCTGAGTCCAAATATAACATAAGTTTTTATAGAACTGTGCAATCATAGAGAAAAAAAAAGTAACACTCTTAATTCACCGGCTATAACATGTACTACAGAAACACAAAGGTAACATAGATTTGTAAAGTCTTTTAAAATTGTTCAGATGAAGTTGTCAAGTCTTAATTACTTCGCTGTAATACGTACTACCAAATTTAAGAAGGTGACATGGATCCAACTCTCTTTTAAAATTGTTCAGATGAAATTTTGCGTTCTTAATTATTCATCTGTAATGGTAGACTAAAAGTAGAGCACAGGTTAGCAACTAATTTTAGTTACGGTCAGAAACTATTGAAATTTTTGATCTTAGAAAAAACTCTGAAATTCTACACTAATCATTAAAAATTTAAATCAGTCTAGCAATTACTTCCAAAATACTAGAAAAGGAAATAAAAGTTGCGCTAATAGATATTATTGCTTACATAAAATTATTTTTAAATAATTTATTGGTAGTTCAAACTCTCTAAATATTTTTTGGTTTTCTTCGGCTTTCTGCGGTCCGAACCTGGACTGCGGTTTGCCAGTTGCTGACTGCTGAACTAGAGTTTTTAATCCCGCATTGGGTAATGTTTCTGCAGTGCATATAAGCTTATTTCAGGCCATCGGCAACAATTAGTTTAAAAATAGGAATATAATCTAAAATCCGTAACAAGTGTCCGCACTCTTTAAAAAAAAAGGAAAAAAAAAAAGACCTTAAGTCCGACCTGTTCGTAAAATAGGACCTTCTATCCGTGGATCTTTTGTTCGTCGAACCTTTTAAATATGGAGTAAGGATTTGGACCTTATGCCTGGACCCCGTTTTGAGGTGTCACATGTCCCATAGTACCCGAATCCCATTTCTCAGTACCGAATCTAGAAGGATCAAGCCCTTGCCTCGAGTGGCAAATTCTGGGGGGCAGAAAAGTCATCATATTTGTGTGTGTTGGGTTTGCGTGGTTTTTTTTTTAACTGATATTAAAACTTAAAGAAAGATATATATGGGCGGCAGTCTCAAAATTTTCTCTGCACTTCATCATATCGGATGCTCTGGAAATGAAGGATTTTATAACAGTTATAAGATGTTTTTTTTTTCCCACTGAGCTGTCTCCAAGGAAAAAAGTTTCTATTGTAACTAAACTCAATCAAAAAAAAAAAAAAAAAACGATGTCTGACTTTGAAATGCACTAAAAATAAATAGTAAGAAAGCATATACGAGGTGGATTTACAAGCTACTATTGCACATTTTATTCAAGAGAATTAATTGATAAATGCAAGCATTTAAAAGCTTGTTTGCTTTATGTAAAAATGCAAAGAAATAAAGTATGAAATTAAAAGTTCACTAAACAAAACTAGTTTCAGAGATAGCCTGCTGTCGGAAACAGAAAAGAGCAACGAAAAAGAATTGATAAACAATTTAGAGAAGTATAATGTTTTTGGCTTATTTGTGAGATGAATTGATTCCATTGAATGTTACCCTTTGAAGCACTTCTTTTCGTAGAATGAAATTGCTCATGTCTCTTGAAAATGACACTCATTTCCATTCTTTTGATCCTTCCGCCATTTGTAAAAAGCCTCATTTGCTGTTGATAGTTTACGAAACGGCTGCTAAGTTAATTATAGCTATTCAAGTGCATTAAAAGTAGTGCTTATTAATCGCAAATCAAAATAATTGGACCTTTTTGGTTGAATATATTTACTAGTACACGTAAGAGATTAATGACAAAACAAAATAAGTTTTCTTCAAATGCAGTTTAGTTCTTTGAACTTCAGATTATCCACTAACAAATTGAGCGTTAATTCAATTACGTTTAAAGAAATTATTATTGTTGTTATTTTTTTAATCAGTTCCATTTCCCCTAAAATGCTTTTAAAAATTGAAGTTCTAAGAATTATATTTT
This sequence comes from Uloborus plumipes, assembly GCA_038373865.1. Lineage (NCBI taxonomy): Eukaryota > Metazoa > Arthropoda > Arachnida > Araneae > Uloboridae > Uloborus > Uloborus plumipes. The sequence continues at coordinate 3,381 of JAXGGA010003513.1, read as the reverse complement.
AGGCGATGTTTAACGCAATTGAGGAAGGGATTAGGTTCGGGGACCGCTTCCCTTCTCCCTCCTTGGCTACGTTTCTGCATTTAACTGATTTTAAAGAAAAATGTTGCGAGAGAAAACCTAATAAAGTTTCTTTGTTTTCCTTTCCTTTGCATTGGTTTTTCTGTAGGGTAATTCAGGCTTACAATCCGTCCATGAAAACCGCGCCTAGCACTCGCGAACAGTTCCTCTTAAAAAAGGGGTGATGAGTTGTGAGTGGGAACTTTCCGAACTTTTCACTTTAAAAATTGTATTTGCTATAATGCTGATTCTACGCTATTTGAATTCAGACGGCTAATGGAAAAACTTCATGTAAAACTGATTTAATTAATGTTTTTGTATGCTTAAGCATTGCAGACTATTATCTTTTATATGGACCACCCAATTAATTCACTACAATTATTTTATTTTAGTATTTATAGTTGAAAATAGTCATAAATGTATGCTCCCCTGGCCTGTCCAAATACTAGTTTTTATACAAACGTGTTCGACGTTCAATTTTTGCTAACTTGGCATAATGTTTTTTGCTATAATTATACACTTACATTAACAGAGAAACATATTTCATCAGTAAGCATTGAAAAAATATTTATTATTATTTTTAAAAAATACACTTTTCAACGGGCCATATCAACAGTATCACCCTCACCTGGCGAACTTTAAAGACTGAAATTTAGCATAAAAATGCATAAGGATGATGTTGATTGCGAATAACCAGTGTAATACTGAGTAAAGTTAAAAGCAAGCTAAGAGGTTTTAAAAAAATTCGAATATTATTGCATCGGTTCTCGTTGAAAGTGCCTCAAAGCATACTGCGCCAGTCGCTATAGCATTTCCCCTGGTAGGTATAACTTCTTATACTTCATCGTTACATAAGTGTGCGTATGTATAATGCTTATTGTGTGCAGACATCACGGTTTACGTGAAGTTCTGGTAAGAAGAACGCGTGATTTTTTTTTATAGGTAATGCGGGATTTTGTCACTTATCTGGCGTCACTCCCCTGGCAGTTTTGTTCCAAAAAAGGGTAAATATACATTAAAACTGTGTTATAAGCATAATTAATTTCATTTTTAATCTTAACTGCCCCTGTGAAAGCAATTTGAATGAACGTAAATAATGCGGGAGGTATTTTTATTTGGGATCTGCGGTGCGACTTGTATGCAACATGTCGTGTTTTCAAGATTGATTTTTTTCATTTTATTACAACGCGAAATTTTTTTTAATACTGGGCTTGTAGAAATGAATCCATACTATGATTCTACACCGAAAAATAAGTGAAATAATAGTAAATCAAACCAGAATTCTGCCAATAGTGTCTCTCCCCTGGCAACGCATTTTCCCCTGGTATCGATAACCCCCCCAAAAATTGAAATTTCTTCTGACCCTTACCACTTTTATCATAAAAATAGCGGCTACTAGTGATATAATGAGTGTGAAATTAATAAGATAATTTTTTCTTTGGGGACACAAAAAACGCATTGACCGTAGAATCACCCATATCATTTCGACATATTCAACTAAACTATGTATTTGAAATTAGTATCGTACCACGTTGTTTGAAGATGCTCAAAATGCTTTTTATTATTCTTCCCCTTATTGTTATCTTACCTAACACCTCTATTTTGGTAAGATCAAAGAAACCTGACGCATGCGTAAATGCGCGGAAGGTTTTACCTAAGGAGATCAAACAGTATACTACCTACCGGGTAAAACACCCCAGTAACTGTATTACACGATTTCAGATACAGGGTACGCCTGTGTCGACATTTTCAAGTGTATTTGTATATAAAACTGTCATACGCATACACTATAGCCATTTTCCACGAACATTTATTGCTAATTTCAGATTTATTGCAAAGTGAAAGTAAGAGTGATTTTTAACGCTTGATTTAAAGTTCGTACTTGTAATAACTTTTGTTTAAATAACTAGTATTCACAACTATTGTTTTTTCCAACATGTGGGTCGCTACCCCAGGAGGGGGTTGCTAATACCTTCCGATGGGGACGCAACATTTTTCTTATATTTAGATGTATGTTTCTGTAATGCCTCAAAGTTACGGGATAGGCTGAACAGAGAATTTAGCGCGTAATTCGAATTCACGTTCGTCGGAGACATTTTTTTCCATTTAATAATTAATTGTCATTAATTACGATGATTAAATTGAAATGGCACCCACACTGTTCACTATTGCAGATCCCCCTTGTGCTGTGTGCGTATTTGTTTTTCAATTGTGTTTACTTTTATTTATTATTTTTATTCACGAAGTCTTGGTACATTTTCACCTTTTATTCCGATTTGAAAATGATCGAAACTTGTAATTAAAGGCATTTTCTCACAGTTCAGACTTTCCAACATATTTTAAAGAATTTATGACTTGGATTCAACTCAGTAGTTTTAAGAGGGAAGGTATTTTTTGGACCCCTTTCAAAAACAAAAATATTCAGTTGTATTTTCGATCAATAAAAAATTGAATCGTTTCATTAAATTCTAAAATTTTAATCAAGAGTAACATATTGATACGTATGAAGAGTTCGACATTTGAATATCTTTATGGAATAAAAGATAGGGGTACTTGGCGAAATACATTTTAACAATCTATTCATTTCAAAGATGAAACAAAACAAAGTAATAGTCCAGTAGAAATGGCGTTAGGGGTCGAACAAATTGCAACAGAAACGAAACCTACTGGAAAGGGTAGGTAATAGGCTCCTAATGAACATACTAAAAGTATACATTCGTACTGGTGGGACAAATGTTTTTTTGGCCGCCATCTTGAAAAATCATAAAAAAATTTCAAAAATTCAAAAAAATTATGTGTGGTATCAAATGAAAGGAAATTTCAAGCTAAAAAGTAATAAAATGTGGGATATTTAAAGTAAAGTGAAGATACTGAAAATATACACCTGTACTGTCGCGCAAAATGCGATTTTTTTAACCGCCATCTTTAAAACTATGAAAAAATAATTAAAAATTAAAAAAAACATATGTGGTATCAAATAAAAGGAAATTCCATGCTAAAACGGAATATTACATCTAATATTTAAAGCAATGTAAGCATTCTAAAAATGTATACCCGTACGGTAGCGTGAAATGCTTTTTTTCAGTCGCCATCTTGGAAAAGCGTGGACTTTTTTCAAAAACAAAATGTATCATAATGTGGTTTCAAATGAAAGGAAATTTCACACTGAAAAAGAATATTAATGGGATATTTAAATCAAAATTTGTATAAAGATGAAATAGGTAGGAAAATGCAAAACAATTAAACGTACATAAGCTTGTATTTACGTCTCAAGTGCTAAAAAACTGTTACATTAAATCACGCAAAGAATTCCCACGGTCTTTT